>NC_069404.1:104714880-104719880 GCF_026875155.1 Cherax quadricarinatus
ACCCTTTGGAATGGGGGTTCTAGGGGGTTTGGCTATTTTGTTTCTTAGAACCCTCTCGAGATTTTATGTATGGGATTTTTAGTGTAAGGTTTATTTTTTTGCATTGCTTTACTCCCCACCTTCGGGGAGGGGACTATGTCTGTTTTTTTAGTATGTGTGGGAGGACCCGGTCCTTTTCCCCCTCCATAAAAGGAAGGCACGCTGGGACTTTTGCAGTTCTGATGAACATGGAATTCCCCGGTCGGGGCCCCTGGGCAGGTGCAGGGGCATTTCATTAATTGCCTCTTCAAAATTTTGTGGAGTTTAATAATACCCGAGGGTTTTTGAGATGCCCAAATTTTTGGGGTTTTTGTTTAAAAAACAAATTTCTTTTGGTTGCCGCCCTTAAGAGGGGGCCCGTGGATCGCTAAAACACGAGCATATTGGGACTTTTGTATCTATCATTTCTTGGTATCATTGTGTATGTCCCTCCCCCCAAGCAGGGGCCCAATTGGTGTTTTTTTTCTCTTAGATTTGGCATAAGAGAAGAAGTATTTTTTTTTTTAAATTTCCTTTTATGGCTTTTAGTTCTTTCTTTGATTCTTGTCCCTAAAAGATTCCTTCACCCTTAAGTTTGAAATTTGCAATTTTCTTTGCTGTGTTTCCCCTTCGCTTTCAGATATAATGTCCATCAGCAGCTCGTGACTCTTTCCTTCTTTTCGTATGGGGAACATCTCTTTCTTTCTAGTTTAATCTTCTCTTTTTTTTTTCTTAAGGAAATGTGTTTTGAGCGATTCAAAAACCCACAAAATTCTTTTTTTAAGGGCAAATGTTGGGGGCCCTGTTTTTTGAATCTTCCCAGCTTGTTTCTGGCATGATTACTTACCCCTTTGTATGGTTTTGTTTTTAAAATTTGAATTTCGTGAAAAACCTTTCGATTTCTTACATTTTCTGGTCCGGGCTCTGGCATACTCTGTCCCCTCTTTATATTGTAATCTGAGTGAATTTCCCCCTTTGATACAGTTATATTACGATCAAATCATCATTGTTAGGGAAATGAGGGCCAGCGTATTTTTAGTTTTGTGGGTCTACTATTTGTGGTTTAAGGTGATTTTTTGCAGAGTTCAGAGATTTAATTTTAAGGCGTGTGATACTCCAATACGAAACTTGTATAGTCCCAAAACAAAAGCATTCACATTGAAACTCAAAAAACTATTTTACCTTACCCAAAATACCAACTTACCTTATAATTTTGTAATATTTTAAATTTTAAGTTTTAAAATTTAAAGTCTGCCCAAAAAGCCTAGCCATGTTTAGGTGTTCTAGTGGTACATCTGAAATTTATTTATTTTACTCATGTAAACCACACAATAACCAAATTCTGTAAACTCGTTGAACCCCTTAAGAGAAAAAAACTTTGAATTTAAATTTTGTTTTTAATAAAAGTTCGTGTGTTGTGAATTTTCTTGAGCTGCCCCCGGGGGTGATCTCTGCTAAAACATTTTTTGCTAACTCCTCCTTTTAGGGTCGAATTTTGAAATTTCCCAGTGAAGTTTTTGGGGCGGATTGGGGTTTTAAATTTTTCTAAAGCTGCTCCGGAATTGCGGGAAGTTGCATCGGGAGGCTTGTATATCCCACAATGAAAAGTTTTGGTTTTCGATCTTTACCCCCCAAAACTTCAATACTCATTTGAAGTGTTTAGTAGTTCGTGCAAAAAGCGACTCGTGACAACAGGCCCAACCCCCCCTTTTGCCCGTTTTGTCTGTGCTCGAAAAGGTTATAACCGGGATCCATATTTTGTTTTCATAAGACATTTTTGTGGGTCTCTGTGAATGGCAAACATTGCTTTGACTCCGTGAGCAGTCCCTTTAAAGTAAGGAATTTTTTTGTTTTTTGACGGTTTAGGGCCTGTAGTTTTCAAAAAAATTGTGTATTGGTGGAATTTGGGTAGCTTATTTTCGGTTCAATATCTGTTGCTGGGTTGAGGGCAATGCCCTGCCCCCTGCTCCCGAAGTATTTTCAGGTGGTGAGGCTTTGTCATTTTTTTGCCAGTCTTTTTTCCTCTGCCTGGAGAGGGTTAGGGTTTCCTCTTTTTTTTCCCCTAGTCCGGTGGGCTTGTCTTTTTTTTCCTTTAGATGATGTGCCGGGAGTATCTTGTAGCATTTTCTTTTTTGGTTGATGAGTGACACATTTTTGGGTGAAATAAGTTGCAAAAAAGGAAAAATTGCACTTCCTGCTGTCATGTGGGGCGGGGATTTTTTGGATGGTCAAAGGGATGTCCCCCCTGTTTTAACCCGATTACCGGCTTTGCAGATACCCAACGCATAGTATTTTAGATTGTACTTCTTTGCTGGATTTTTTTGTCTGCGTTCACGCTGGGCATTATTTTTTTCGTTTCCTCAAAGTCTTTTTCCCCTTTTAGGAATCATGTTTCCCCCAGGTTTTGTTGGTAGGTGCGAATTTTTCCTGAGGCATTCCCATTTTGATCCATTCCCGCAGTTCTCTATTTGAACCTCTGTGGATGAATAAGGATGTCTTCAGTGTCTTTCCCGGACACACTAGTACCCTCACACTCATTTTTTTAAAAAACACTAGGACCCCCATAAGCACTTTCCTCCGGGCAACACCCGACCTCAGCCTGTCCTCCAGGGCGCACAGCACCCCAGGAAACTTTTTCCGGTAAAAGCACCCCCAGCACGTCCTCCCGGGCAGCACTAGTACCCAGGAAAACTTTCCTCCCGGATAAAAAGCCCCTCAGCACTGTCCTCCGGCAGCACAGTCCCCAGGAGCATGTCCCGGGGAGCCCCGTCCCTACCATCATCTGTTTTTCCCACGCTCCACTACATTCTTTCAAGAAGGGTTTTTGGTTTTTTGTTTTTGTAAATTTGTGTCATTTCCCATCAGGTGTATCTCGTTTTGGGCAACCCGAAAACATTTTTTCTGAGGGTTTAATGTCAAAGGGGTTGATCACTTGTTTAAAATCCTCATATATAGGAACCACTAAACCCCAGATGGCAAGCAATCCAGGCCTGTCTTCGTCCTTTACCCTTTCTGCAGACTACACAGATCTTCCTGGTAGTGGTCTTCTTACAATACTGGACAACACTCTTAGCTAGCTTGTCCATAATTCCCCGATGCATTTAATTTTTTTTTGTAACAGTTCTTCCGATTTGGCTTTATTTCCAACGAAACCGTTTGAATCCGCCCGAATGCGACTTTATTTCCACAAAAAGCGTTGGAATCCGTCTTAATCCAGCGAAATCCGTTTGAATCCTCCCGAATCCAGCGAAACTGGAAGAATCCAGCTAGTGGATCACTGTATATCTTTTTTCTAATAATGACCTTAACAGTAGATCTGTATCTGTATTGTAACTATTTGTTGTAGTTCGTGTTTGAGTGTTTGATAGAGCGCGTAGAGCCCCGTCAGTTAGTGAAACCAGTCAGAGGACCCGGGCCGGAAGTACCGGCAAACCTCTAATGAATGAACCAGTCAGTGGATACATTGTTATCAACGAATCGGTTTGAATCTGGTCGTTGGATGAATCCGGGCAGATCCGGATTAGGCTCACTGGTGATATTGGACTAGCTCATGAAAAGGATTACTGGAAGAAAATTAAACAGAGTAATATATGTTCAGTTTGATACAGAAAGTATAACTTGCGTGTTTGGGTGCCGATGGCTTCAATATATGGAGATTACTGGAGGAATAATGATTTTTGTTGTGTATATTGTGACCGCTGGTAACTACAGGTTTACCACACACTGTATACATCACTCCATCACAATAAGTACTAACAATTATACACTGTTCATTATATATCGTATTTCCTCGAGATTTTGCACCTCTTCGTATTTCAACAGTAATGTTTTACTCCCTAGAATCACTAATTATAAGTCCGGTACACTAGCAGACCTGCGTGGGAGGGTTCTGACAACTGCTGGCAACTGTTTACGACATGAACCTGCCTCTTTGGGCCAAACACTTCAGTTTTAAATTTCACCTTATCATTTATTATCTATATACTAGGGTACCACTGTGGTACACACTACAACACTATGTATAACACTATTATCAGGGAGACTGTTTTTCCTCTGACAAAAAGAGTTTTAAAATTATTTTCTCCGGCACACTAGGCCTAAAGTTCCCCTCTGAGAGTATGGTTATGTTTTGTTATTGTACACTGATTCTCCTGTTTTTGACTCAGTAGATATTTTCTGTTAGATTAGCTCCAAGCGCTGGAGGGATGTATCTTATAAGTTCATTTGCAGAGTTTAAAGTTCTGGTACGCAAGAGAGACCGTGAAAAACACTAAAGAACACAGCAGAACGGCGACACGGCGACAAGGCGACACGGCGACACGGTGACGCGGCGACGAGGCGACGCGGCGACACGACGTCACGGCGACGCGGCGACAAGGGCGACACGGCGACACAGCGACACGGCGACACGGCGACACGGCCACACGGCGACACGGCGACACGGTGACACGGCGACACGGCGACACGGCGACACGGTGACACGGCGACACGGCGACACGGCGACACGGCGACAAGGTGACACGGCGACACGGCGACACGGCGACACGGCGACACGGCGACACGGCGACACGTTTTTTTTTTTTTTTAATGATAAGTTTTACACTCAGAAGTTTGGTATGGCTAGACCAGTGATTCTAAATGGCTAGACCAGTGATTCTAAATGGCTGAAATAGTGATTCTAAATGGCTAGACCAGTGATTCTAAATGGCTGAAATAGTGATTCTAAATGGCTAGACCAGTGATTCTAAATGGCTAGACCAGTGATTCTAAATGGCTGAAATAGTGATTCTAAATGGCTAGACCAGTGATTCTAAATGGCTGAAATAGTGATTCTAAATGGCTAGACAAGTGATTCTAAATGGCTGAAATAGTGATTCTAAATGGCTAGACCAGTGATTCTAAATGGCTAGACCAGTGATTCTAAATGGCTGAAATAGTGATTCTAAATGGCTAGACCAGTGATTCTAAATGGCTAGACCAGT
>NC_069404.1:104724880-104779880 GCF_026875155.1 Cherax quadricarinatus
TCCTGTTACTCTCTCCACTTGTAACTCTACTATGTTTTCAAAACACAGAACCATGCGATCACTAGCTCCAAGGGGCCTCTCATATGTGATGCCCTCAATGTCTAAACTGCTCAGGGTGAACACAAGGTCCAGTCTTGCTGGTTCATCCTCACCTCTCTCTCTCTCTCTCTGGTAGTGTCCTTTACGTGTTGATGCATGAAGTTTTCCAGTACCAGATCCATCATCTTGGCTCTGTATGTTTCGGGACCCCCGTGTGGCTCCAGGTTTTCCCAGTCGATCTTCCTGCGGTTGAAATCGCCCATAACCAGTAACTTTGTGTGTGTGTGTGTGTACTCACCTAGTTGTACTCACCTAGTTGAGGTTGCGGGGGTCGAGTCCGAGCTCCTGGCCCCGCCTCTTCACTGATCGCTACTAGGTCACTCTCCCTGAGCCATGAGCTTTATCACACCTCTGCTTAAAGCTATGTATGGATCCTGCCTCCACTACATCGCTTCCCAAACTATTTCACTTACTGACTACTCTGTGGCTGAAGAAATACTTCCTAACATCCCTGTGAATCATCTGTGTCTTCAACTTCCAACTGTGTCCCCTTGTTACTGTGTCCAATCTCTGGAACATCCTGTCTTTGTCCACCTTGTCAATTCCTCTCAGTATTTTGTATGTCGTTATCATGTCCCCCCTATCTCTCCTGTCCTCCAGTGTCGTCAGGTTGATTTCCCTTAACCTCTCCTCGTAGGACATACCTCTTAGCTCTGGGACTAGTCTTGTTACAAACCTTTGCACTTTCTCTAGTTTCTTTACGTGCTTGGCTAGGTGTGGGTTCCAAACTGGTGCCGCATACTCCAATATGGGCCTAACGTACACGGATGTCGGAATGCTGTTCTGAGGTTTGCAATGCGCCCATATGCTGCAGCAGTTATTTGGTTGATGTGCGCTTCAGGAGATGTGCCTGGTGTTATACTCACCCCAAGATCTTTTTCCTTGAGTGAGGTTTGTAGTCTCTGGCCCCCTAGACTGTACTCCGTCTGCGGTCTTCTTTGCCCTTCCACATTCTTCATGACTTTGCACTTGGTGGGATTGAACTCCAGGAGCCAATTGCTGGACCAGGTCTGCAGCCTGTCCAGATCCCTTTGTAGTTTTGCCTGGTCTTCGATCGAGTGAATTCTTCTCATCAACTTCACGTCATCTGCAAACAGGGACACCTCAGAGTCTATTCCTTCCGTCATGTCGTTCACAAATACCAGAAACAGCACTGGTCCTAGGACTGACCCCTGTGGGACCCCGCTGGTCACAGGTGCCCACTCTGACACCTCGCCACGTACTGTCTTCCTGACAAGTATTCCCTGATCCACTGTAGTGCCTTCCCTGTTATCCCTGCTTGGTCCTCCAGTTTTTGCACCAATCTCTTGTGTGGAACTGTGTCAAACGCCTTCTTGCAGTCCAAGAAAATGCAATCCACCCACCCCTCTCTCTCTTGTCTTACTGCTGTCACCATGTCATAGAACTCCAGTAGGTTTGTGACACAGGATTTCCCGTCCCTGAAACCATGTTGGCTTTGTGTTGAATGAGATCGTTCCTTTCTAGGTGTTTCCACACTCTTCTCCTGATAATCTTCTCCATGATTTTGCATACTATACTGTCAGGTGACTTGGTCCTGTAGTTTTAATGCTCATGTCTGTCTCTTTTTGTAAAGATTGGGACTACATGTGCTGGTCTTCCCTGCTCAGGGCAATCTCCCGTTTTCGATAGAGTATTGATTATGTTGATAGGGGTTAACAATAGTTGCCTCTGCTCCCTCTCTAATACCCATGGGGGAGATTTGTTATCTGGCCCCATTTGCCTTTGAGTATCTTAGCTCACTCAGGAAAGCGTCTTCACTTCTTCGGGTTGTGTGCACTGTGTCGCACATGGTGGGTTGTGCCCCACCTCTCCTCTTGTGGAGCCCCTTCTGTCTCCTCGCGCGCGAACACTTCGTTGAATCTCTTGTTGAGTTCCTCACATACTTCACGGTTCATTTCTGTTGTCTCTCCTCCTTCCTTCCTTAGACTGATTACCTGTCCTTGACTGTTGTTTTCTCCTGATGTGGCTGCTACACAATACCTCGCGTTCAGGTCAGATTTGGCTTTTGTGCTATGTCGTTTTCAAATTGTCTTTGGGCCTCCTTCTTATCTGTGCATATTCGTGTTCGGGCTCTACGATGACTCTCCTTATTCTCCTGGGTCCGTTGCCCTTCTATATTTCTTCTTCCCTAAGCACACTTGGTTTTTGGCCTCCCTGCTACCTTTTGGGTAACCATGGGCTCATCCTGGCTTTCTTTTTCTTATTCCTGTTACCTTGGGTACAAACCTCTCCTCAGGGCCTCTTGCATTTTGTTGCTACATATTCCGTCATCTCATTAATGGCTTCCATGCCAGTTCTCTGTCCCACTGTGACCCCGTTCAGGAAGTGCCTCTTCCTGTGTAGTCCTTTCTTGTAGTTTGGCATTCTTCGTCCTGGCTTCCTGCTTCTACCTCACTTGTAGCTCTACTGTGTATGCGAAGCTTAAACCACATGGTCACTGCCCCAAGGGGTCTTTCATATGTGATGTCCTCAATATCTGCACTACTCAAGGTGAATAACTAGTCCAGCCTTAGGGTTCATCCTCTCCCTCCCTCTCTTGTAGTGTCCCTTACGTGTTTGCACATGAGTTTTCAGACCACCTCCACATCTTAGCCCTCATGTATTTGGCCCCCATGTGGGTCTCCAAGGTATCCCAATCGATCTCCTTGTGGTTAAGTCACCATGTTCAGGAGCTTTGCCCTGCATGCATGAGCTCTTCTGGCCACTCTAGCCAGTGTGTTCAAACCATCGCTCTATGCTCTCGTGTACTCTTGCCTTGGCCTTCCTGCTGTTCTGTGGTGGGTGATACATCCTGCTATTACCACCTTGGGACTCAGAGTGAAGCGTTACCGCTATGTAATCACTTTCTTCTCCACTGTCTCTCTCTCCAGCTTCATCAAAAATTCCAGGGGATTTTTTGATCGACAATGCCACTCCTCCACCACCCCCCTGTGCCCTTCTGTCTTTCTTCAGGGATTTGGTATCCCGTTGGAAAGATGGCATCTGTGATCATACCTTGTAAGCTTGTGTTTCTGTGAGAGCTATATGTCCCGGTGATGCTTCTATGACTCTTTCATGCCCTCTCCAATTATTTGTATTCCTCAGCGTTTGGTAAATACCTTCAGTTTCCTTTCCAACCCACTGTGGTTTGGGGGGCCTGTGAGGGTGGGAAGACCCTGGTGGATACTGTGGGGTTTGCTATAGCTCGGTGGTTGGGTTGGTGGCTGTGGGTCATGGCTTGAACTGTGTGTTGGGATGGTGTGATAGGTTGCATGGTTCTTGAGAATAGTTTGTGAAGGTGTGATGCCTTGCTGTTCTGTTCTGCCTCTGAATGACCTCTGCTGATTCCATCCTTGTCTGGTTTTCTAGATCCTTTCGCTTTTTTGTCCCTCTCCCTCAGCTGCTGTCGTTTGATTTTGTTCTGTCTCTGTCTAGGAACACCCTCTTGTACTCTTCCAAGTATTTCAATCGTGGTTTTCCTTGGGAGGTCCTGTTCTGCACTGGTTCCGTCCTGAGAATCAGCTTGATTGGTCGGTTCGGTTTCTCCCCTTCGCGTACCCCCCTATTTCTCTGAAAATTACAATCTGTCCCAATTCTCTTCACCTATTTCCGTGATGGAATTTTCTTCAATCTCCTTTCTTTCTTCTGCTGCCTTTTGTGTGTGTGTGTGTGTGTGTTTGTTTGTGTGTGGTGTGTGTGTGTGTGGTGATTGTGTGTGTTGTGTGTGTGTTTCTCTGTGGCGTGTGTGTGTGTGTATGTGATGTGTGTATGTGCTAGTGTGTGTATGTGTGGGTGTATGTGTGTGTGTATGTGTGTTGTGTCGTGTTTGTTGTGTGTGTTTGTGTTGTGTGTGTGTGTATGTGTGTGTGTTTGTGTGTTGTGTGTATGTATGTGTGTGTATGTGTGAGTGTTGTGTGTGTGTCTGTGTGTGTGGTATGTGTGTGGTTGTGTGTGTGTGTGTATGTGTGTTGTGAGTATGTGTGTGTGTATGTGTGTGTGTGTGTATGTGTGTGGGTGTTGAGTGGTGTGTGTGTATGTGGGTGTGTATGTGTGTGTGTATGTGTGTGTGTGTGTATGTGTGTGTGTGTATGTGTGTGTTTGTGTATGTGTGTGATGTGTGTGTGTGTGTGTGTGGATGTGTGTGTGTATGTGTGTGTGATGGTGTATGTGTGTGTGTATGTGTGTGTGTATGTAATGTGTGTGTTGTGTTGTGGTGTATGTGTGTGTGTTATGTGTGGTGTGTGTGTATGTGTTTGTCGGGGATGTGTGTGTGTGTATGTGTCGTGCGTTGTGTATGTGGGTTGTGTGTGTTATGTCGTGTGTGTATCTGTGTGTGTGTGTATGTGTGTGTGTGTGTGTGTGTGTGTGTATGTGTGTGTTAAATGTGTGTGTGTATGTGTGTGTGTGTATGTGTTGTGCTGTGTGTAGTGTGGTGTGTGTTGTGTGTGTGCAGTGGTGTGATATGTGTGTGTGTATGTGTAGTGGTGTTCTGTGTGTGGGTATGTGTGTGTATGTATGTGTGTGTGTATGGTGGTGTGTATGTTGTGTGTGTTATGTGTTTGTGTGTGGTATGTTGTGTGTGTATGTGTGTGTTGTGTATGTGTGTGTGTGTGTTGTGTGTGCTGTATGTGTGTGTGTCGGTATGTGTGGGAGTGTGTTGGTGTGTGTATGTGTGTGTATGTGTGTGTGGATGTGTGTGTTGTTAAGTTGGTGTGTTGTATGGGTTGTGTGTGTATGTGTGTGTGTGTGTATGTGTGTGTGTGTGTGTATGTGTGTGTGTGTGTGTGTGTGTGTGTGTGTGTGTATGTGTGTGTGTTGTGGTGTGTGTTATGTGTGTGTCGTTGCATGTGTGTGTGATGTATGTGTGTGTGTGTATGTGTGTGTGTGTATGAGTGGTGTGTGTATGTGTGTGTGTATGTGTTGGGTGGTGTATGTATGTGTGTGTGTAGGTGTGTGTGTGTATGTGTGTGTGTGTGTATGTGTGTGTGTGTATGTGTGTTTGTGTATGGTGTGTGTGGTGTGTATGTGTGTGTGAGTGTGTGTGTTGTGTATGGGTGTGTGTATGTGTGTGGGTGTATGTGTGTGTGTTGTGTTGTGTGTTGTGTATGTGTGTGTGTGTGTGCGCGCGCGGCCGCTCGCGCCGCGCGCGCGCCGCTGTGTATGTGTGTGTGGTATGTGTGTGTGTGGTATGTGTGTGTGTGTGGGTGTATGTGTGTGTGTGTATGTGTGTGCTGTGTATGTGTGTGTGTGTATGTGTGTTGTGTTATGTGTGTGTGGGTATGTCGTCTTGTGTGTGTTGGTATGGTGTGTGTGTGTGTGTGTGTGTTGTGTGTGTGAGTAATGTGTTTGTGTGTGTTATGTGTGTGTGTGTAAGTGTGTGTGTGTGGGTATGTGTGTGTGTGTGTGTATGTGTGTGTGTGTATGTGTGTGTGTGTATGTGTGTACTCACCTATTGTATCACTATTTGTGGTTGCAGGGGTCGAAGTCACAGCTCCTGGCCCCCGCCTCTCTTCGCTGATTGCTTACTAGGTTTCCTCTCTCTCCCTGCCCATGAGCTCTATCTACCTCGCCTTAAAAACTATGTATGGGTTCCCGCCTCCACTACGTCACTTTCTAGGCTATTCCCCCGGCATGAACTACTCTATGACTCGATCAAGACAATACTTCCTAACATCCCTTTGATTCATCTGAGTCTTCACCTTCATATTGTGACTCTTGTGTCTGTGTCATCTCTGGAACATCCCGTCTTTGTCCACCTCGTTCTATTCGCGCAGTATTTTATGTTTTATGTCGTTCTCATGGTCTCCCCTGACCTCCTGGCCTCCAGTGTTCGTCAGGCGATTTCCTCAACCTTTCTTCATAGGACATCCCCGTAGCTCTGGGACTAGTCTTGTTGCAAAACCTTTGCACTTTCTCTAATTTCTTGACGGCTTGGACTAGGTGTGGATTCCAAACTGGTGCTGCTACTCCAGTATGGGCCTGACGTGAGATTGGTGTAAGAAGTCTTAAACGAATCCTTACTGAGGTCTCGGAACGCTTATCGTAGGTTTGCCAGGCTCCCGTATTGCTGCAGAAGTTATCTGATTGATGTGCGCCTCAGGAGATATTGCTCGGTGTCCCCTCGAGTACTCATCCCCACCAGATCTCGGCGGCCACACGCCGTCGCAGTGAGGTGCTTGCAGTCTTCTGGCCATCTAAAACTATATTGTTGTCTGCGGTCTTTCTTTGCCCTTCCCCAATTTCATGACTTTGCAGTTGGCAGGGTTAAATTTCAAGGAGCCAGTTGCCTGGACCGGCTTGTAGCCTGTCCAGATCTCTTTGTAGTCCTTGCGTGATCCTCGTCCGATTCGATTCTTCTCATTAACTTCACATCGTCTGCAAACAAGGACACTTCTGAGTCTATCCCTTCCGTTATGTCGTTCACGTTTACCAAGAATGCACAGTCTAGGACTGCTCCCTGTGGAACCCCGCTTGTCACAGGCGCCCACTCTGGACACCTCGTCGGCGTTACCATGGACTCGTTGTTGCCTCCTGTTCAGGTATTCTCTGATCCCGTGCAGTGCCTTTCCTGTTATGTGTGCTGGTCCTCTAGCTTTTGCAGTAACCTCTTGTGAGGAACTTGTGTCGTGAAAGCCTTCTTGCGTTCCAAAAAATACGCAGTCGATCACCCCTCTCTCTCTTTGTCTTACTTCTGTCACCTTGTCATAAAACTCTAGTAGGTTTTGTGACACGGATTTTCCTTCTCTGAAACCGTTGCTGGTTGTCAATGATACCACTTGTTTCTTATCAGGGCCCCACCATCTCCTCCTGTGATATCTTTCCATGACTTGCATACTATACACGTTAGTGATACAGGTCAGTAGTTGAGTGCTCATGTTTCTGTCTCCCTTTTTTAAAAATTGGGACTACATTTGCTCATTTTCCATACCTCAGGGAGTTGCCCAGTTTCAAATGATGTGTTGAAGATCTTTGTTAAATGGCTCACACAATATCTCTGCTCCTCTTTAAGGACCCATGGAGAGATGTTGTTGTCTCGTCCCACCGCCTTTGAGGTGTCAAGTTCGCATAGCGCGAGCTTCATCACCTCCTCATTGTTATAGTTACCCATCCAGCACTGCTGGGGTGACCCCCCCCTGTTCTGATTTCTTGGGAGTCTACTGGTTTGCCACTGTAAATACCTCTTGAAATCGTGTGGTGAGCTCCTGAATACCTCTCGCGTCGTTTTTGTGAATTCCCCATCACCCTTCCCTCAGTCTGATTTACCTGGTTCCTTGACTGTTGTTTTCCTCCTGATGTGGCTGTACACAGCTTCGGGTCAGTCTTTACTTTAGATTGCTAGTCTTTTTCATATTGTCTCCTGAGCTCCCTTCTTATCTGTGCATAATCGTTTCTGGCTCTTCGGCTGATTTCTTTATTTCTGAGTTCTCTGTCTTCTGTACCTTTTCCATTTATCTAGTACACCTGTTTTTTTGCCTCCCTACACCTTTGGGTTGAACAAGGACTCGTTCTGTTCTTCCCATTATTTCTGTTTCCCGTGGGAACAAACCTCTCCTCCTCTGCCTCCTGCATTTTGTTGCCTACATAGTCCATCATTTCTTGTATGGTTTTCTGTCAGTACCCTCTCCCACTGAATGTCTTGAAGGAAGTCCTCATGGCCTGAGTAGTTTCCCCCCTTTTGTAGTTTGGGTTTTTCCAGCCTATTCCTGCTACTCTCTCCACTTGGAGCTCAACTATGTAGTCGAGCACGAACCACATGATCACTAGCTCCCAGGGCTTTCATAAATTGATACCTCATGTCCGAACTAGTCATGGTGAATACAAGGTCCAACCTTGCTGGGTCATCCTTCCTCTCTCTCTGGTAGTGTCTTAACATTTGATGCATGAGGTTCTCCAGACCAACATTCCATCATCTTGCTCCCATGTTTCGGGACCCCCATGGGGCTCCAGGTTTTCCCGTCAATCTCCTGGGATTGAAAATCAACCAGAACTTAGTAACTTTGCTCCCCCCATGTGTGCTCTCCTGGCCACCTCGGCAGTGTGTTGATATTGCTCTGTTTGCTCTCATCGTATTCTTCTCTTGGGCCTCTGCTACAGTTTCTATGGTGGGTTTGTACATTACTTCATTATCCCTTATGTCCTCAGACTGGATTGGTCCTACTAAAGTAGTCCCTTTCGCCCATGCCATCCAGCCCTTCCTTCCATTTTTCTCAAAACCCCACTGGTTTTTAATGAGCAGTGTGCAACTTCCTCCTCCCTTCTCCTCCTCTGTCTTTCCTGAAGATTTGATATCCGGAGATGGAAAGATGAATTCGTTTAATATTCTGGTGATATTGTTTCTGTGAGTGCTATTATGTCTGGGATGTCTTTTGATTTCTTTCGTGCCACTCCTCATTACTTGTTTTTGTTTTATTCAATTCTGCCTTTGTTATCATGTGTGTGTGTACGTGTAGTGTGTGTGTATGTGTGTGTGTGTGTATGTAGTGGTGTGTGTGTGTATGTGTGTGTGTGCGTATGTGTGTGTGTATGTGTGTGTTGTGTTTTGTGTGTATGTAGGTGTGTGTGTGTTGTGTGTGTGTATGTGTGTGTAATAAAGTATAAAACCAGCATAAACCTTGATTATATAAACAATGCACTTTTAACAAATGAACATTACAATGAATCAAAATGATACATCAGAAAGTAACATAATAAATAGTTCATAAGAAAAGGAAACACTACTCCCCACCCACAAAAAAATTAGAGTATTCTCTTTTCTCTGAAAAAAACGGATGGTGAAAACGTCTCACATTTAAATCTCCCGTTAGACGCCTTTACGTCTCAGGCTTTTTATCCCCCCGGGGGGTGGGGGGAAAAAAGGGGAAGGTTGGCATCCCTCCTCTGGGAGAGTGGACTAGGGGCGCGCTATTCTTGCAAGCTCTCTTACGGGTCGCTGACCTTTGTTAGAAGGTCACGCTTGGAGGTCACTGTCACCACTGCCACAGCTGAAGGAACAATTGAAAACTCCATTCGTGGGGAAAATCTTAGGGGGAACTTACTTGGCGCGTGGACGGTGTGTGTGTGTGTGTGTGTGTGTGTGTGTGTGTGTGTGTGTGTGATCTCGTTGGTTTTTTGTGTGTTGTGTTGTGTGTGTGTGCTGGTAGGCATGTGGTACTACCCTAGTACTCTCCTAGTTGTGGTTGCAGGAGTCGAGTCATAGCTCCTGGCCCCGCCTCTTCACTGGTCGCTACTGGGTCACTCTCATACCTCTACTTAGAGCTATGGGGAAGGGATCCTTGCCTCCACTATTTGTTTCCCAAACTATTACATCCTGACAACTCTGGTGACTAAAGAAATACTTCCTAACATCCCTATGGATTCATCTGAGTCTTCAATTTCCAACTGTGTCCCCTTGTTGCTGTGTCCCATCTCTGGAACAATCCGTCTCTGCCCACCTTGTCAATTCCTCTCAGTATTTTATATGTCGTTATCATGTCCTCCCCTATCTACCTGTCTCCGTGTCGATCAGGCGATTTCCCTTAATCCTCCTCGTAGGACTACCTCTTAGCTCTGGGACTAGTCTTGTTGCAAACCTTTGCACTTTCTCTAGATTCTTTACATGTTTGGCTAGGTGTGTGTTCCAAACTGGGACGCATACTCTACATGGGCCTAAAAACCCGGTTTTAAAAACACAGTTGTTAAGGGCCCTGAACGATTTCCTTATTGAAGCCGACGGGGAATGCTATTCTTTAGGTTTGCTAGGCTCCATATGCTGCAGCAGTGTCCGCGCGCGGTCGCGCATGTGCGCCTCAGGCAGATATGCCTGGGGTTATGCTCCACCCCATGATTTTTTTCCTTGAGTGTGGTTTGTATTCTCTCGGCCATCTAGACTGTACCCATCGGCGGGTCTTCTTTGCCTTCCCAATCTTCATGACTTTGCACTTGGTGGGGTTGAAACTCCAGGAGCCCAATTTCTGGACCAGGTCTGCAGCCTGTCCAGTCCCTTCGTCTGTTCTGTCTAGGCCTCGTCCCGATTGAAGTTTTCTCATCAACTTCACATTCATGGGCAAAACAGAAAACAACAACCGAGTCCTAGGACTGGACGTCTGTGGAAACCACACTCGCCACAAAGCGCCACTCTGACATCCACGTACCATGACCTCGGTGCTGTCTTCCTGACAGGTATTCTCTGATCCAATGTACTGCCTTCCCTGTTATTCCTGCCTGGTCCTCCAGTTTTTGCACTAATCTTTTGTGTGGAACTGTGTCAAACGCCTTATTGCAGTCCAAGGAAATGCAATATACCCACCCCTTTCTCTCCTGTCTTACTGCTGCCACCCAGTTATAGAACTCCAGTACGTTTGTGACACAGGATTTCTCGTCCCTTAAACTGTGTTGGCTGTTGGTGATAAGCAAATTCCTTTCTAGGTGTTCCACCACTCTTCTCCTGATAATCTTCTCTATGACTTTGCATATTATACATGTCAGTGACACTGGTCTATAGTTTAGTGATTCATGTTTATCTCTTTTTTTAAAAATTAGGACTACATTTGCTGTCTTCCATACCTCAGGTAATCTTCTTGTTTCGATAGATGTGCTGAAGATTGTTGTTAGGGGTACACATAGCACCTCTGCTCCCTCTCTCAGGACCCATGGAGAGATGTTATCCGGCCCCATCGCCTTTGAGGTATCTAGCTCACTCAGCAGCCTCTTCACTTCTTTCTCGGTTGTATGTATTGTGTCCAGCACTTAGTAGTGTAATTCACCTCTCCGTCTTTCAAGAGTTCTTTCTGTCTCCTCTATGAACACTTCTTTGAATCTCATGCTCAGTTCCTCACATACTTTGCAGTTGTTTCTTGTGATCTCTCCTCACTCCTTCCTTAGTCTGATTTCCAGGTCCTTGACTGTTGTTTTCCTCCTGATGATGTGGCTGTACAACAGCTTTGGGTCAGATTTGGCTTTCGCTGCTATGTCATTTTCATATTGTCATTGGGCCTCCCTTCTTACCTGTGCATATTCATTTCTGGCTCTACGACTGCTCTCCTTATTCTCCTGGGTCCTTTGCCTTCTATACTTCTTCCATTCCCTAGCACACTTGGTTTTGGCCTCCCTGCACCTTTGGGTGAACCATTGGCTCATCCTGACTTTTTCATTATTCCTGTTACCCTTGGGTATAAACCTCTCCTCAGTTTCCTTGCATATTGTTGTCACATTTTCTATCATCTCGTCTACTGACTTCCCTGCCAGTTCTCTGCCCCACTGAACCCCGTTGAGGAAGTTCAAGAAGTTCTTCATTCCTGCGTAGTTCCCGTTCTTGTAGTTTGGCTTCATTCGTCCGGCTCTTCCTGCTTCCCCCTCCACTTATAACTTACTGTGTATTCGAATATTTGTGTTGTGTGTGTTTGTGTGTAGTGTGTGTGTGTGTTTGTGTGGTGTGTGTGTGTGTGTGGTGTGGTGTGTGTGTGTGTGTGGTGTGTGTGCTGTGCGTGTTGTGAGTGTGTGTATGTGTGTGTTGTACTCACGTAATTTAGTTTCAGGAGACGTACTCAGCTCCTGGCCCCGCCTCTCAATGATCGTTTACTAGGTTCTCTCTACTCTCTCTCTTTTGCTTCTGTGCTTTGTCATACATCGTCTTAAAGCTATGTATGGGTTCCTACCTCACTAACATCACTTGCTACTAGGCTATTTCACTTTCCTGATGACTCTATGACCGGGCTGATGTGTGCGGACTCTCGAAAAATACTTTCATCACGTCTCACAGCCCTCGGTGGACTTCTGTGTCTTCAGTGTGTCCAGTGGTTAGTGTGGGTGGCTTGGTGCGCGCGTCCCCTCTCGGTCTATGCGCACACTACGCCATATCTATAGTCCACGCAGTATTTTGTAGGCATGGGTTACATTGGTCTTCCCCTTGGCCTCCTGGCCTCCAGTTGTCGGCAGTCCAGTTTCCCTCGCCCTTTCTTCGTAGGGGGAACCTACCCCTCCTAAGCTCCGGAAATTGTTCTTGTTCAAACCACTGCACTTTCTCTATTTCTTGACGTGCTTGACCAGGTGTGGGTTCCAAAACTGGTGCTGCATACTCCAGTATGGGCTTGATGTACACAGTGTAAGTTCTTGAACGTATTCCTTACTAAAGGTATCGGGAACGCTATTCTCAGGTTGCAGGCCGCCCATATGCCTGCAGCAGTTTATTTGGTTGATGTGTGCCTCCGGAGACACGCTCGGAGTTATGGTCATCCATGATCTTTCTCCTTGAGCAAAAAAAAAAAGTTTTGCAGTCTTGGCAGCCTAGCCTATACCCGTCTGCGGCTCTTTTGCCCTTCTCGATCTTCATTGACTTTGCATTTGGCAGGGTTGAATTCAAGAAGCCAGTTGCTGGACCATGTGTTCAGCCTGTCCAGGTCTCTTTGTAGTCCTACCTGATCCTCATCTGATTTAATTCTCCTCATTAACTTCACATCATCTACGAACAGGGACACCTCTGAGTCTATCCCTTCCATCATGTCATTCACATATACCAAAAATAGCACTGGACCTAGGACTGACCCCTGTGAGACCCCGCTTGTCACAGGTGCCCAATGTGATACCTCATCCCATACCATGACTCGTTGTTGCCTCCCTGTCAGGTATTCTCTGATCCACTGCAGTGCCCTTCCTGTTATACGCACCTGATCCTCTAGTTTCTGCACTAAGAAGTCGAAGAAGATGCAATCAACCCACCCCTCTCTCTCGTGTCTTACTTCTGTAACTTTATCATAAAACCCCAGAAGGTTTGTGAGACAGGATTTGCCCTCCATGAATCCGTGCTGGTTGTCGTTTATAATCTTGTTCTGTTCCGGGTGCTCCACCACTCTTCTCCTCATAATCTTCTCCATGACTTTGCATACTATGCACGTCAGTGACACTGGTCTGTAATTTAGTGCCTCTTTTCTGTCTCCTTTTTTAAAAATTTGAACTACATTTGCAGTCTTCCATACCTCGCGTAGTTGCCCAGTTTCAAGGGATGTGTTGAAGATTGTGGTTAATGGCACACACAGTATATCTGCTCCCTCCCTGAGGATCCATGGGGAGATGTTGTCCGGTCCCACTGCCTTTGAGGTATCAAGGTCCCTTAGCAGCTTCTTCACCTCCTCCTCAGTTGTGTGCATGTCATCCAGCACTTCTTGGTGTATTCCCTGTTGGTGTCCCCTCTGTCCTGTCTTCCCAGAATCCTTCCTGTCTCCACTGTGAATACTTCCTGAAATCTTGTTTTGAGCTCCTCGCATACCTCTTGATCGTTTCTTGTGAGTTCCCCACCTTCTTTCCTCAGGCTGATCATCTGGTCTTTGACTGTTGTCTTCCTCCTAATGTGGCTAAACAGCAGTTTCGGGTCAGACTTGACTTTCAATGTTATGTCATTTTTGTACTGTCGCTGGGCCTCCCTCCTTATCTATGTATATTCATTTCTGGCTCTTCGACTGAACTCCTTGTTTTACTGTGTCCTTTGCCTTCTGTACCTCTTCCATTCTCTAATGCACTTAATTTTTGCCTCCCTGCACCGTCGGATAAACCAAGGACTCGCTTTGGTCTTCCCATTGTTTCTGTTGTCCTTGGGAACAAACCTTTCCTCTGCCTCTTTGCATTTTGTTGTTACATATTCCATCATTTCATTTACTGACCTTCCTACCATTTCTCTGTCCCACTGAACCTCCCAAAGGAAGTTCCTCATATCTGTGTAGTCCCCCCTTTTATAGTTTGGCTTTTCCCATTTGACTCCTGTTACCCACTCCACTTGTAACTCTACTATGTAATCAAAACTCAGGACTTTGTGGTCACTAGCTCCTAGGGGCCTCTCATATGTGATGACATCAATGTCTGAACTACTCAGGGTGAACACAAGGTCCAGTCTTGCTGGTTCACCCTCCCCTCTCTCTCTGGTAGTGTTCCTAATGTGCTGATGCATGAGATTTTCCAGTATCACATCCATCATCTTGGCTCTCCATGTTTCGGGACCCCCATGAGGCTCCAGGTTTTCCCAATCAATCTCCCTGTGGTTTAAGTCGCCTATGACGAGTAACTTCGCTCTTCTCGAGTGAACCCTTCTTGCCACCTCAGCTAGTGTGTCCACCATTGCTCTGTTGCACTCATCATATTCCTCTCTTGGCCTCCTGTAGTTCTGTGGTAGGTTATAAACCACTGCAATGACTACCTTGTGTACCCCTGACTGAATTGTACCTACTAAGTAATCCCCTTCTCCAATCTCGTCCATTCATTCCATTTCTTGATAACCCACTGGTTTTTAATTAGCAGTGCAACCCCTGCTCCTCTTCTGCTCCTTCTATCCTTCCTCAGGATCTGATGAGGGGGGATAGGGATAGAGGGTACAGTGTGTGGGTTGCTGTGGGTTACTGTGGGGGTGGTGCTTTGTCATACCTCTTCTTAAAACTATGTATGGTTCCTGCCTCCACTACTTCACTTGCTAGGCTATTCCACTTGCAGACAACTCTATGACTGAAGAAATACTTCCTAACGTCCCTGTGACTCGTCTGAGTCTTCAGCTTCCAGTTGTGACCCCTTGTCCCTGTGTCCCCTCTCTGGAACATCCTATCTCTGTCCACCTTGTCTATTCCCCGCAGTATCTTGTATGTCGTTATCATGTCTCCCCTGACCCTTCTGTCCTCCAGTGTCGTCAGTCCGATTTCCCTTAACCTTTCCTCGTACGACATTCCCATGAGCTATGGGACTAGCCTTGTTGCAAACCTTTGTACTTTCTCTAACCTCTTGACGTGCTTGACCAGGTGTGGGTTCCAGACTGGTGCTGCATACTCCAGTATGGGCCTAACATACACAGTGTACAGTGTCTTGAACGATTCCTTATTAAGGTATCGGAACGCTATTCTCAGGTTTGCCAGGCGCCCGTATGCTGCAGCAGTTATTTGGTTGATGTGTGCCTCCTGTGATGTGCTCGGTGTTATGGTCACCCCAAGGTCTTTCTCCCTGAGTGAGGTCTGTAGTCTTTGTCCATCTAGCCTATACTCTGTCTGCGGTCTTCTTTGCCCCTCCCCAATCTTCATGACTTTGCATTTGGCTGGATTGAATTCGAGAAGCCAGTTACTGGACACATGTCCACCTGTCCAGGTCTCTTTGCAGTCCTGCCTCATCCTCGTCCGATTTAATTCTTCTCATCAACTTCACGTCATCTGCGAACAGGGACACTTCAGAGTCTATTCCTTCCATCATGTCGTTCACATATATCAAAAATAGCACTGGTCCTAGAACTGACCCCTGTGGGACCCCGCTCGTAACAGGCGCCCACTGTGATACCTCTTCACTTTACCATGACTCGTTGCTGCCTCCCTGTCAGGTATTCCCTTATCCATTTCAGCGCCCTCCCTTTTACATGCGCCTGATCCTCCAGCTTCTGCACTAATCTCTTGTGGGGAACTGTGTCAAAGGCCTTCCTGCAGTCTGGGAAAACGCAATCTACCCACGCCTCTCTCTCGTGTCTTACTTCTGTTACCTTGTCAAAAAAACTCCAGGGGGTTTTTGTGATACAGGATTTTGCCTTCCATGAACCCATGCTGGTTTTCATTTATAATCTTTTTCCTTTCCAGGTGTTCGACCACTCTCCTCCTGATAATCTTCTCCATGACTTTGCACACAATACATGTCAGAGACACAAGTCTGTAGTTTAGTGCCTCGTTTCTGTTTCCTTTCTTAAATATGGGGACTACATTAGCTGTCTTCCATTTCTCAGGTAGTTCCCAGTTTCAAGGATGTGTTGAAGATTTGTGTTAGAGGCACGCACAGCATCTCTACTCCTTCTCTAAGGACCCATGGGGAGATGTTGTCCGGTCACATCGCCTTTGAGGTGTCAAGGTCACTTAAGAGCTTCTTCACCTCCTCCTCAGTTGTTCGTATGTCATCCAACACTTGTTGGTATATTCCCTCTTTATGTTCCCTTCTGTGCTGTCTTCCCACAGCCCTTCCTGTCTTTACTGTAAAAACTTCCTTAAATCTCCTGTTCAGCTCCTCACATACCTCCTGATCATTTCTTGTGAGTTCTCCACCTTCTGTCCTTAATCTGATCACCTGGTCTTTGACTGTTGTCTTCCTCCTGATGTGGCTATACAACAGTTTCGGGTCAGTCTTGATTCTCGATGCTATGTCATTTTCATTCTGTCGCTGGGCCTCCCTCCTTACCTGTGCATACTCATTCCAGGCTCTGCGACTGATCTCCCTATTTTCGTGTGTTCTCTGCCTTCTGTACTTTTCCCATTCTCTATTGCACTTTGTTTTTGCCTCCTTACACACGTCGGGTAAACCAGGGGCTCGTTCTGGTCTTCCGTTGTTACTGTTGCCCTTGGGAATAAATTTTTCCACTGCCTCCTTGCATTTTGTTGTTACATATTCCATCATTTCATTTACTGGCTTTCCTGCCAGTTCTCTGTCCCACTGGACCTCCAGCAGGAAGTTCTTCAACCCTATGTAGTCCCCTCTTTTATAGTCAGGCTTTTCCCATTCAACTCCTGTTATTCTCTCCACTTGCAGCTCTAATATGTATTCAAAGCACAGAACCACGTGGTCGCTAGCTCCTAGGGGACTCTCATACTTGATGTCCTCAATGTGTGAGCTGCCCAAGGTGAACACAAGGTCCAATCTTGCTGGTTCATCCTCCCCTCTCACTCTGGTAGTGTCCTTAACATGTTGGTGCATGAGGTTTTCCAGCACCACGTCCAACATCCTGGCTCTCCATGTTTCGGGACCCCCATGTGGCTCCGGGTTTTTTCCCAGTCGATCTCCCTGTGGTTGAAATCCCCCATAACCAGCAACTTTGCTCTGCTGGAATGTGCTCTTCTTGCCACCTCAGCAAGTGTGTCCACCATTGCTCTGTTGCTCTCTTCATATTCCTCTCTTGGCCTCCTGCAGTTCTGTGGTGGATTATACATCACTGCAATGACCACTTTTGTGTTCCCAGGCTGAAGTGTACCTGCTATGTAGTCTCTTTCTCCCGTCTCATCTATGCCTTCTATTTTTCTCGAATTTCCATCTGTTTTTTTACGAGCAGAGCAACCCCACCTCCCCCCCCCTGCCCCTTCTATCTGTCCTCATGAACTGGTATCCTGGTGGGAAGATTGCATCTGTTATTGTCTCCGTGAGTTTTGTTTCTGTAACTGCTATGATGTCTGGGGACTTCTCATTGATTCTTTCTTGCCATTCCTCATGTTTATTCGTTAATCCATCTGCATTTGTGTACCAAACCTTCAACTTCTGTTCTAATACTGTAACTGTGGTGCGGGGGGTGGAAACAGAGGGATCGGTGTGTGATGGTTGGTTTGGATTGTTCAGTTGCCTTGGGGTGTCGTGGCTGGAGTCTTTCTGCAGGTGTTTCTGGGGGGTGTGCTTGTCCTTCCATTTGATCCTGGGTTATTCTGCTCTCCTTTTTCATATCTTCCCATTTCTCCTTTCGTTTTTGAACTCTCTCTTTCATCGTCTTCCTTTCGTCCTGTGTTCGTCCGATCGAGGAAACACACCCCGGAACTCCTGCTTGCCTCTCAGCCTTGCTTTCTCCTGCAGGATCATGGTTCGGGTTGATTCTGCCTTGAAAATTACTTTGAGAGGCCGATTCCTTTTCTTTGTGAACCACCCAATTCTCCGAAAATTTGCCACCTGGGTCATGTCCCCCTCGCCTATCACCTTCATGATATCTTCAATCGCTTTTTTCTCCTCCTGCTTTCTTTCATCATAAGTTTCCCCTTTAGCTTCGTCTAGCCCATAGACAAACACGGATCTCTCCCTTTCCACCTCCCACTGTGACTCCCATTGCATCCTTGATGTGTTTTAGTTCCTTCCCGTGGAGTGTTCCTTCCTTCAGTCCCTTCCCTAGTTATGGCCCCTATGCTTCTTGGTTTGTCCTTCCTGCTCACCTGTTCCTGGCCCCCACAGGTATCTGGTAAGGTCCTTGCACATGTCCTAGTTCCTCTAATGTCTTCCAACCTCTCAGTCTGTCTTAGTGTGCCCCCTGCCTTTGTTTAGGCCCCATGTGGGTTTGACAGGACCTCTGCATACAGTTTAGTTTCCATGCTTCCTTCAGACCTGTTGTCTGTGTGTGTGTGTGTGTGTGTGTGTGTGTGTGTGTGTGTGTGTGTGTGTGTGTGTGTGTGTGTGTGTGTGTGTGTGTGTGTGTGTGTGTGTGTGTATGTGTGTGTGCGTGTGTGTGTGTGTGTGTGTGGGGTGTGTATGTGTGTGTTTTGTGTGTGTGTGTGTGTTTTGTGTGTGTGTGTGTGTGTGTGTGTGTGTGTGTGTGTGATGTGTGTGTGTGTGGGGTTTGTGTGTGTGTGTGTGTGTGTTGTGTGTGTGTGGTGTGTGTGTGGTGTGTGTGTGTGTGTGTGTGTGTGTGTGGTGTGTGTAGATGAATGGTTCCCGAGAACCGATAGATAGATAGATAGATAGGTAGATAGATAGATAGATACAGTAGGTAGGTATATAGATAGATAGATACCCTCCATTATGTCGTTTCAGCATTGAACTTTTATTGTTTCGACACATACATTCGTAACCCCTTTGGTGAATGTTAAATCAAGATGGCTTATTTTCAAGATAAAATAGACAATTGTAAGACCGTCTTGTGATGTGACATCTTTTTTCAGTTTCAAGAGGACTTCCTTCCTCTTTGTTTAATGATCTTCTTAACATACTCTGTATGTTGACGTGTCTCTTACAACTTTTTCATAACTTCAGGAAGAGGAGTGCTTGATGGGTGTCTGCTGCATTTAGCGCCACCTTCTTCCTAATAACAACATAATAAAGAAGGAACACTGCAGCAGGCTTGTTGGCCCACTTTCAGTGTTACCCTAACAATAAGCTCTGACAAATCTATTTATTCATGTGAAAGTCACATTCAGATCCAACTCTTCTCATTCCTGTATTTATCAAAGCAAAACTCGAAACTACCCAAGGTTTCAGCTTCAGTAACCCTACTAGGCAGACTGTTCCACTCATCACCTACCCTATTTCCATACCAATGCTTTCCTATATTCTTTCTAAATCTAACTGCGGGTTCTCTCTTGGAGGGAGATCCTTAAGACTTTGTTTACATCCCATTTATTAATACCCATCTTCCACTTATACACTTCCATCATGCCTCCCCTCATAAATCGTCTTACTAGTGAATGTAATTTAAGGGTCTTCAATCTTTCTTCATATGGAAGAATTCTAATGCTGAATGTTTTCTAATGAATTTATATCCTTCCTGTAAAATGAAGGCCAGAACTGAGCTGCATAATCAAGGTGAGGCTTTACTAATGATGTATAAATCTGTAGTATAACCGCTGCACTTCAGTTGCATACACTTCTTGACATAAATCCCAGTAATCTGTTTGCCTTATTTCGTACGCTTAGGCACTGCTGTCTTGGTTTAAGGTTGCTGCTTACCATAACGCCCAAGTTCTTTTCGCAATCAGAACCTTGCATTTATCAACACTGAACTGCATCTGCCACTTTGCTGACCATGAATTGAGTTTGTCTAAATCCTCCTGAAGTTCCGTGACATCTACGTTTGAACCAATTATCCTACCTATCCTCGTACCATCAGCGAATTTGCTCATATCACTAGCAATTCCCTCGTCAAGGTCATTTATATATACTATAAACAACAACGGGCGTAAAACTGATCCCTGTGGAACACCACTTGTTACAGAACCCCACTCAGATTTGACCCCATTTATGTACACTCTCTGCTTTCTGTTCGTGAGTCATGACTCGATCCATGACAGCACCTTTTTCCCAGTAACATGAGCTGCCACTTTCGTGATCAACAGCAGGAACGGCCCTTCGTGAATGCATGCCGAGTATCATTAATCAAATTATACTTATCAAGATGGCTTCTTATATTATCAGCTGTACTTAGCTCAGTGAGGAAGTGTCTAGTGTATTCTCTGTGGACTGAACCAAGATGCCCTCTATTTAGCAACTTTACCAGCAGCTTAAGACATATGGCGATTGACAGAGGAAAACAAGAGGATTCGTAGTAGTCCTCCTGTTGTGAGTAATCAGGTCAAGAAGGGAATCTGGGCAGTGGCCGAACAGCATGGAACGAAGTTGAAGATCAAGAAGACGAATGGAGAGGTAGAAATGATGAAGAAAAAGACTGCTGTGGAAACTGTTGTGGAAACATCGAACGCGTTCTCCGAGCTACCCGATGAATGTGAATCGACTACTGGGGACGTCACGGCGAACGACACCAAGGAAGGTAAAAACATTGTTGTTGTTGGGGATAGCCAGGTTAGGTATATGGATAGGGCTTTCTGCTTGCAGGATAGGAGTAGGAGACAGAGGGTTTGCTTTCCTGGGGCTGGGATGGAGGATATTGTTAGCCGGCTTGACAACATCATGAACGGTAATGGGATCAATCCTATTATCTGCCTCAGTGCTGGAGGCAGTGATGTAGGCAAGCGTAGAAGTGAGGATCTAGTTAGAAGGTACAGGAGAGCAATAGACATAATTAGGAAGAAGGATGGGGGGGCGCCCTGTCATATGTGGTATTTTGCCAAGAATGGGTGTTGGAAATGAATGGTTGTCCATGAGTAATTGGTATTAACTGTTGGCTGGACAAACACATGACAGTACCATTCATTGACAACTGGGACCACTTTTACGGGAGAAATGACATGTATGCCATGGGATGGGAGTTCACTTATTCAGGGCAGGTGTGAGTTTTCTTGCTAGCTCAGTTGAGGGTGTTGTTAGGACTTTAAACTAAGATTAGTTAGAGGTATAGTTTTAGAAATCGAAAATAACCAGTATGGATATATTGACTCAGGCTTTGATATTATGATTCTTAATAACTGTCATGGAGTAACACTGGGTAATGACAATTACACAAATTGTGTAAAAACAAAGGTGATTAGGAAAAAGGTGCAGAAGAAAAAACACATGACTGTATTTTATGCTAACAGTCGAAGTGCAAGAAATGAGATAAATGAATTATGTTTGGTAGCATGTGCTGGAAACTTTGATGTCATTGCAATAACTGAAACGTGGTATGATTTAAAGAGTCTGGATATGACTGCTGAGTGTAATATTCAAGGGCTTAAGTTTTTCCATATGGATAGATATAATGGGAAGGGGGAGGAGTTGCATTATATGTACCAGAAAATTTAAATTGTTGCATAAAAACAGGTATAAAAATAGATGGATTAGTAACAGAATCTGTTTGGGTAGAGTCTGTAGAAGGCGAAGAAAAACTAATTCTATGTGTAATATACCGACTGTTACAAAAAACGAGATTTCTAATAAGCATAGAGATCTCCAGTGAATACTAGAAAGGACTGCCCTTCTAGCATCCAGCCTGTTATTGGGTTTTCGTAACAAGTAGTCAGTATCCGGGTCAATTATCCATTGGGAATTCAATAAGAATTATTAGTGCTTCAGGATTACAACTGGTAGCCTACTCACTAGAGAAATTAAAATTTTATAAATTTATTAATAACAAAGTCTAGAGGTATAAGATCAAAGTAAATTAAATTAATCAATTGAATATAATATAGGATAAAAGTTCCTACACTTCTCTCGTGTACATGTATTTTGCTGAAGGCACATATACATTTATATCTTAAGTACCTTTGGTACTGGGAAAATTGCTTTACTAATTGTATTATTATATTACATAACATAAATGAACATTAAATAATTATTATTTATCATTAGAAAAGTAGATTGGGCCCTGGTCGCAAAAATGTCCCCTTGATACCAACTGTCTATCCAAAGTGCTCTGGACCATTAATTAAATGAAATTACTCACCAGGAATGCGGTAAATATATAAATTGTGGACTGTATATTAAAATTAAAAAATGATTATATATAAACACATTTACATAACAGAAGGAGAATATCTTAAAAACCTCACCAATTTGACTGGAGATTAAGGTCAAATCATACTCAGAAAACCTCACTCTTACTAAATCTATGAAAATAATGCTGGCCAGAATTACACATAAATCTAGAGAGCTTATCTGAGGTTCCTGGAGCTGTCTTGTCCAGTCGTCTGATATCTCAAGTTATGCGGGAATGCACATCCACCAATTTCGCCTCCTATTTGAGAGGTGTCAACACAATTTTAACCTCTAGAGCACGAAAATTTCTACCCATTACACCAACGTTCTAATACAAATTCAAAACCAAGATGGCGAGTCTCCTATGCAGACGCAGGCTTTCCGTTTTCTATGACATAAATATTATTAAATACAGTATGGCCATCTATTTACATATAAATACTGAATTTCTGGAAAATATATACAGTATTTTCCACACTGCTGCCGGCCGGAGTTCGTTGCTAAACGATTCAAATTACTCCTTCCTTTAGGAGACGATTCCAGCCAGTTCTGGCTTGAGTGGCTGTTCTCCTAGTAGGTCTTACTACGATTTCATCTTCCGGCATCACTTGGTCTGCGTTATCTTCCATATCACTCGTGTCACTTTCCCTCAGATTTTCATTTACATTTGGTTGAACACCTAATTCCAAGGGAATCAATTTATTAATTGTGCGTAAACTTTCCTGGCCACGACACAACACTTTGACTTCCTGACAACACCTTGTGCATCTGGGTACAATGTCAATACTTTGCCCAGAGGCCACAATGTTCGATGTTGTTCAGTGTCAATTAACACAATGTCACCTGGTTGAATGGTCTGTCGATTTACTGCCTCTGTCGCACCATAAAAGTGTTCACATAGTGTAAGAAGATATTCCTTATGCCACACATTAGACCAATGATCAATTACTTTATTTAACATTTTAAATTTATTACACAACACTGCCGCATCATTGTAATCTTCATCACTTTCTTCCGGATTATTCTAAAAGACAGGGGCAGCTTCCTTTTCCTTCCACATATTAGGTGAGAAGGTGTTAATACATCTGCATCAGGTGTATCACTCATGTACGAAGAGGGCCTATATTTATACGATTTCTGCCTCCATTAACACTGCATGGAATTTTTCCCAAAATTAATCTCTTCCGGTGTAGTACTTTGCGGAGACCCCTCTTCACTGTGCCTATCAGTCTTTCGTACAGCCCCCTCCCTGCCAAGGGGCTCTAGGAGTAATAAATTTCCAGGAAACACCCTCGCTGGTTAACAGAGTTTGAGCATCTTTACTATTATTTAATTCTATAAAGTGTTGAGCACCTGCTACAAAATTTGTGGCAGTATCCGAAATCATCAACCTCGGAAAAGGATCTCCTAGCTGCAAATTTTCGAAACAGCTGAAATAAACTGTTCTGCAGACAAGTCCTGTGCCACTTCTAAATGAACTGCCCTAGTAGCAGTACAGGTGAACAAACAAACATACACTTTCAGTGGAACACCATTTGACGTACCTGTTAAAATTATTGGACCACTATAGTCTACACCTGTTACATCAATGGTTTCACTAATTGTACACGCTCCTTTGGAAAATGGTGGAGGACCGGGGTTTACATATAGGTCGGGCATCCACACGGCGACATATTACACAAGATTTAATCACCCTTTTTACACTTTGCCAACGTTGTGGAACCCAGAAATTTTCCCTAATACAATTTAAGGTATCTTGTACCCCCCATGCATTACATTTTTATGGGCATTTAGAACAATCAATTTGTTAGATGATGAGTTTTGGGCAGTAAGATAGGGTGTTTAGCATAATAAACCAATTCAGCATTTTATAACCTACCTCTGCACCTAATTACATTGTTCTCTAAATACAGCCCCAATTTTCTCTATTATAAAACCTTTCACAATTTTCTTTCCATCATCAATTTAATCTCATTTCCATAAAATTTCTTCCTGTACCCTCTTTATCCAATATTCAAGAGGATGTGAAAACTTATATGAAATATTTATCTTGTTTAGAAATTCAAACACCAACTTAGTTACATTGATCAGTTTGGGAAAAAGAAGAATATTCTATTTATATAATGGATGAAGAGGACAAACTATTGGAGCGGTGGTCACAGTAATTTCAACAGGAGCAATATACGCCTTTGTACAGGCCAATTAGCTTTATTTACCAACCAGCTCGGTCCTTTAAACCATGATACAGCTTTTACAAATTTAGCAAAA
The DNA here is from genome assembly GCF_026875155.1 of Cherax quadricarinatus. Lineage (NCBI taxonomy): Eukaryota > Metazoa > Arthropoda > Malacostraca > Decapoda > Parastacidae > Cherax > Cherax quadricarinatus. The sequence continues at coordinate 104,749,034 of NC_069404.1, forward strand.
AGGTAAACCTCGAGACAAGAAATCAGCTGGATTCTCCTCACCAGGTATATGATTAAATGTTAACATATGCTGACCCAAACTATTATACTTCTCTTGCATCTGATTAATTTCAGCGACTCTGTTTTGTACGTACACAATTTTACTGTTTCCATTACGAATCCATGGTAAGGATACCTCATTATCAGACAAATTACATTTTGTCGCTAATATTTACCTCCTGCAACTTATTTCTTTTTAATTAGCAAATTTGACACCTACATAAATGGCTTTTTAATTCCAACTGAGCAAGGTGCGTGATTTAATTGGAGACACTTTAGCCTTAAACATAACAAGAGAAATAACACTATTACATTGAAGATAAGCAACTGCTCCATATGCCAATTTTGAAGCATCACAAAAAATGTGGAGTACATTTTTCCTATTTGGATTGGCCACCTGGCATGGGAACTCTAACATTGGAATTTTCTCATAATCACCAATTAATTCATGCCACCTGTTAATGAATTCCTCAGGTAGAATTTCATCCCAAGCACATTTAAGTTTCCATGCTTCATGAATTAATAATTTCCCTCTTATAGTAAGAGGTGACACTAAACCTATTGGATCAAAACAGATGGAAACTTCAGCAAGCAAAACTCTCTTAGTTAATTTATTGGGCATACTGTAATTATTAGGTTTAACATTAACAAATCTCTCTCAGTATCCCAATTTAAACCCAATACATTACTACATTTTGCACTTCATCTCCAGGGTAATTTTTACTTATTTTGTCCTTCAATTTGGACAAATTTACATTCCATTCCCTCAGAGGCATATTGCACTTTGCATTATTTTATTAGCCTCTCCATAAGTCATTAACAGTTCCTCTTCAGTTGATGTCACACCCGGGGAAATTGTCCACATAAATTGTTTGCTCATTACTTTATCAATGGACTTTCCATACATTTAAGGTGTGAAATTTATCGTCGCTTGAAGTAGGAACGGACTGGATGTAGCACCAAATAATACGCTCCTAAAGCGAAAGGTTTTCAGAGGGCTAAGTGGGTCACTAGGATTCTCAGGCCAAAAGAAGCGGGTACAATCCCGGTCAGCCTCTTGTAAACACTCTTAGGAAAGCTTTACTTATGTCAGCCGTAAAGGCATAGTGCTTCACTCTTAAATTTAATAAAAATATCTCCTAATTTTTTCGTCAACGACGGCCCTGTCATCAAACAGTCATTTAAACTAGGTAAAATTTTTGTTACCCTGGCACTACAATTAAACACAATCCTCAAAGGAGTGTCTTAGAATCCTTCTTCACTCCGTGATGGGGGAAATATGACCATAAATTTGGCTTGCTCAGGAGATACCTCTTCTATAAATTTATTAATTAATTGTTCAGCAATTATATCATTATAGGCAGTTAACAATTCTGGTGTCTTAGTTCGCGGAACTGAGCCTTTAACTGCCCATATGCCATTCTGTAATTAGTGGGCAATTCTGGATGGTTCAGTCTCCACGGAAGTCGTACCCAGTATTGTCCAGATTCAAATTTTACATCTCTCAGGTATTGCTCCTGAGTAAAAGAATCGTCTGGACTTTATTCATTTACATTTATTCCAATGCTGTCTAATTCCCACAATTTATGCATTGGCTCCACACCATCCTCTATGGAAGAATTATACTGGGGTACGATTTCATGAGTAAGACACACAGTTATGGTATTTGTAGTTTCCTCTAGTCATGCATTATTATTACGAGGAATCCTACCATACATTACATGGCCTCCTGCAGTCTTTAAAAGGGTGACACCACATTTCTTTACCATACCCCTTTTCAAAGGAGGATAATAGTCACTACCCATCAAAATATTTATTTGGGGGTACAGAATCATCACTTAACCTGAAGGCGCTAAATTTTCATTATGTGAAAGTTTTTTCTGTAGCTTTACTAAGTCCTACTGTAGATATTTTCTCTGGAAGTCTATCTACAATTACTGCATTAACAAAGTTGTTTCTCATTGCCCAACCTGACGTTACATAAACAGTGTCATACAAGTGAGCCCTTTTATCCGAGAGAAAACCAGATAATTTTAAAGTTGTGGGATCTCCCATCTGTACTTTCATGCCATCAAGGGCATTTACGTTTTATGAAAAATACGCTGGGATCCCTGGTCCAATAATGCAGTTACATTTTTTGATTTATGCCCTTTTTTCATCAATTTTTACCTTTTAACACAGGTAAGGGTACTTCAGCAAAACCATTTATTATTAACATTAGCAGCAATTTTTACATTAGCCACTGTTGTGTCAGGATTGTCAACATTATCATTATTATCAAAAATTATCATATAGACCCTTTACCCCATGACTATATGGTGTCTTCCTTTGTGACATTGATAACAGAAGTTTAATTTGGCATAACAAACCTTTACATTGTGATTACCTAAACACCTGATACATCTGTCAAGTTCCTCCAATCTTTCAACTTTATCATTCCATGATTTGTATGCATTGCAATTCTTAGAAAAATGAGTACCCTTGCAGAAGAGACAATCTCTCTTTTTTCTGACTGGTTTTTTTATTAACTGGGCTAACTCTTAGGAGGGTACTTATTCTTCTTACCCTTTTGGAGAATCATTATTTCTGATTCCTGCTACTTGATATGCACCTATGCAACTCTTTTTAGGAAATTAATTTTGATTAACAACATTGGGATAATTTTTCCTTTTGTGAAACTTGACAGATACCTCAGAGTTATTATGTGTTGCATCTTTAAAATTAGTTGGTTGGTCTGCAACTGAACAATTAATTCTTGTAGACCTAGTCTTATTTCCTCCAGACCAAAATAACCCTTGTGATATTTGTTTGAGAGCTATTCAAGTATTTTACAGCTTAATTTATTCTGTACCATGGCACTCAATAACCAGTCTGATTCCTTCAGATTATATTTATTACTTAAAGTTTTGAGAGTGCTCTCCAGTTTAACTCTAAACTGCTGTAAACCTTTGTAAGTGTGATCTGGAGAAATTTTTAAATTGACAATGATATTTACTAGATCCAACCTCTTTGTTCTATATTACCATAAGTGTCCCCTTCAATAAGTCAACTGCTTCCTTGTAAGAGTCATCTACATTGGGAAAGGCTTGTTCAGTATGTGAGCATTCCCCCTTACCTGTCCTTTGAGGTAAAATAATTTAGTTACACAGGCTAGATTACTCCTATCATGTACAGCTGCTTTAAAAACTGACCAAAATTCCTCCCAATTTTCTCCAGGATTAAACACAGGCAAACACAATTCTAGGAGTTTTGGCAAAGACATATTATTTGTTGGAGCAGACTGATTAACTGCCTGGGTTACACATTTTAATTTATTCAAGGCCTGACTTTTACAAGAAAGAATCTTTTCCTCTAATTCGTAATACTGATTAATTATGAGATCTACTTCAGTCTCATCTACACAGTTTACTAATAAATCTCCTTCATATTTTTTGTAATATAATTTGTATGAATCATATTTTATCACCTAAGCATCTAAATACAATTTAAAAACATCAGTATTCACAGTTTCTTGATTCATTAATTCCAAACATTTATTGAATGCTTTTGTTACATGACCCTTTCTAGCTTGCAGTGATGCTTTCTTTGCTCTATATTCCTATGTTTGTCTTCTACATTAATTCCTCATTTTCAGCCATGATGCAATGTATTAAAAATTTAACTTAATAACACGGATTATGTACTAAAATTATGCACTTTTAAAGGTAAATAGTACAACTTACCTTTTAAAAAAATTCTAGCTATTGAGCTTAGCAATTACATGTAAAAAATTTTAAAATAAATTTTAAATACACATTAATAATGTTAGCTACACTTGAGCTTAGCAATTACACATGTAAGAATTTATATATAAATTTTAAATGTACATTAATACAAACCTTTAGCCAGCCTTGGCTTATCAAAATTATTATACAAATTAATATAAATCCTTGCCAGAATTTGGCATAGCAAAATTAATATTATACACATTAATAAATTAGCAACCTTGCCTTATCAATTACACATACATTGACATAAATCTTGGCCAGAATTGTCTTTTCAAATTAATATTGTAATAATTATAATCCACTACACATTAAGTAAAATTAATATTATACACATTAATATAATTAGCAACACCTGGCTTTTCAATTACACATACACTGATATAAATCTTGGCCAGAAAATTTTCTTATCAAATTAATATTATACAAATTAATATAACTTTGACAGACTTGACTTATCAAAATTAATAATGTTAATAATTAAATCCACTACACATTAAATAAATTGTGAACTTAACATCCACCTCCTCTGTCATTTCACATATAATTATTAAGTAAATTTAAATAATTAATGACTTCACTAATTACCACCGGTTCAAGAAGGACCCAAAGAGCAATTAAATGTGGAAATTGCATTTATCTAAAGTATATTATATACATAACAGTAAATGAACATTTATAATTATTATTTATCAGTTAGACAAGTAGGAATTTGGGACACCTAGGTTGCAAAAAATGTCCCCCTTCGATACCTACCACTGTCATATCCACAAGTTGCTCTGGACCTATTAATTAAATGAAATATACATCACCAGGAATGCTGGTAAATATATAAAGTTGTGGACTGTATATTAAAATTAAAAAATGATTATATATAAACACATTTACATAACAGAAGGAGAATATCTTAAAAACTCACCAATTTGACTGGAGATTAAGGTCTATCATACTCAGAAAACCTCACTCTAACTAAATCTATGAAAATAATGCTGGCCAGAATTACACATAAATCTAGAGAGCTTATCTGAGGTTCCTGGAGCTGTCTTGTCCAGTCGTCTGATATCTCAAGTTATGCAGGAATGCACATCCACCAATTTCGCCTCCTATTTGAGAGGTGTCAACACAATTTTAACCTCTAGAGCACGAAAATTTCTACCCATTACACCAACGTTCTAATACAAATTCAAAACCAAGATGGCGAGTCTCCTATGCAGACGCAGGCTTTCCGTTTTCTATGACATAAATATTATTAAATACAGTATGGCCATCTATTTACATATAAATACTGAATTTCTGGAAAATATATACAGTATTTTCCACAGGTACATTAACAATTAATAATACAAATATATACAAATAAGTTTGTGTGTATGTGTGTAAGTGCTCTAAGTAGTTTGCAATGTCTCAAGACTCGGCTAGACTTAAACCAGTGACTGACAGAGGCCTCACATCAACTAACTTCTTGACCACCTGGCAATCAGAACAGCTTGCTTGAACAATAAAACGACTGCTAAGCCCAATAGCAATATAACAAGCAACTGTGACACAGAATCAGGATCAGGGAGATAATATAACGACACTAAGTAGGGACCATCAGCAGATCCTCCACAAAAGTCACAAAACTCCCATACTACTGAATCTAAGTTCAGCATAAGAAAATCCCCGACTGTGACAGTACACAGATACCAATACAAGTTAGGTCAGAATCTACAGCTCAGGACCTGAGTTGCTCAGAGTGTCAAAGCGACACACAACCTCAGTACAACGTCGAAAATCACTAAGTCTAGACAATGTTCTGTGAACAGAGTTCTACAGAACCAACAACAAGACAGCAACAGAGACGATCTTCCAACAAGGGCCAGTAAGGGAGAGTTAGGCACGTCTTGTCAGGAATACATCCAACCACCAAGAAAGTCTAGCCCAGACTGACTACTCCAGGCGAGGTGTGAATACCCCCCTCTGTCACGTGATAGCTCCATGGACTGTTGCTGCCCAGCAACACCGAGAAGCCGGCAGAGAAATGAGCAACGAGCGATAATTACAGTAGTTAGACAATCAAGACTTGAACTATGAGCGCTGAATATATATAAATGTTACATCCTACCTAATAAAAGTAACTAAGTCAAATAATAATGCAAAGCAATATATTTATGATTTAGCTATTATCACAAATATAAACAACATAAAATTATATGAAAAGGTAATATACATTATATACATTGTGACCCATTCAGGGGTCGCAACACCGACCTCCAGGCTTGGATCACGATAAGGGGAGACTTGTTTGGGACGAAATTGTTAGGGTTTCTAGACACAATAATGTAGTGGTAGTAGGGGATTTTAACTTTAGTCAAACTGACTGGACTTCTTTGACCGGTAATCTGGAGTTCAGTGACTTTATGGAAGTAGTTCAGCACTGTTTTCTGAAGCAGTGTGTAACAGAGCCTAGCAGAGGTAATAATTTGCTCGACCTAGTCTTGTCAAATAAGGAAACACTCGAAAATAATCTGGAGATCGCTGAAGAGCTTGGCTCAAGTGATCACAAATCCATCACTTTTAGCATTAACTGGGAATACGAGAATAATGATAATACGGTAAAAGTCGCTGATTTTCGTTCTGCCGATTATAATGGACTTAGTGAACACCTGTCTAATCTCGACTGGGGTAATCTAGCTAATGATTTTATTGGCGATGATCATACTTATGATTATGAAGGGATCTGCGTTTATGATTTTTTTTATTAATGTACAATGTGCTCAGAGTATATACATTCCCCAGAGAGAAATTAGGTCTAATAATAACGATCCCAAATGGGTTAACAGGAGGCTAAAGCATCTATTAGGGGAGAAAAGGGCAATTTATATGCGCATCAAAAGAGGAGAAGTTAACCTTACTGACCAATATGTTCAGCTTAAAAGAGAATAAAAAGGGGGATTAGAAAGGCTAAACGTGACTATGAAATTAGAGTTGCTAATGAATCAAAGACTAATCCAAAGGGGTTCTTTCAAGAGTATAAGACGAAAGTGAAGGAAAAAGTAGGTCCTCTGAAAATTGGGAATGGACAGCTGACAGATAACGAACTGGAAATGTGTTCCTTATTTAATGACTATTTTTTGTCAGTTTTTACACAGGAAGACATAAATGAGATTCTAGAAATTAACAGTTATTCAGTTCCTGATGAATTCAAATTGACTAATATTACTGTCACGAGGGACATGGTTATCAAATAGATAGACAAACTGAAGCAAAATAATTCCCCGGGACCCGACGAGTTGTTTTCCAGGGTGCTTAAGGAATGCAAGATGGAACTTAGTCAGCCATTAACGAGTGTGTTTAATGCATCCATCCTTACTGGTGTTGTGCCTGATATGTGGAAGATGGTTAATGTGGTTCCTATATTCAAATCGGAGGATAAGTCCATTCCTGCAAATTACCGTCCAGTAAGCCTGACGTCTATAGTAGGCAAATTATTAGAATCAGTTATAACTGACGTTATTAGAAGTCACCTTGAAGAGCATAATTTGATTAATGAATCTCAGCATGTGTTCACGAGAGGTCGTTCCTGCCTTACAAATTTACTGACGTTCTTCAATAGAACATTTGAGGCAGTAGACAATGATAAAGAATATTGTCATATTATTTGGATTTTAGTAAAGCCTTCGATAGAGTACCTCACAAGAGTCTCTTAAGAAAAGTGGCAGCTCATGGTACAGGAGGTAAAGTTGTAGCGTGGACAGAGGCATGGCTTACCAACAGAAAGCAGAGAGTTTCCATTAATGGGGTCAAATCTGAATGGGGATTAGTCACTAGTAGCATTTCACAGGGATCAGTTTTAGGCCCTCTGTTGTTCACAATTTACATTAACGATCTTGATGAAGTAATTACAAGTGATATGAGCAAATTTTCTGATGATACAAAAATAGGCCGTATGTTTCATTCTGAGGAGGATACCAATGAACTCCAGGAGGATTTAGACAAATTAATGTCTTGGTCTGAAAAATGGCAGATGAAGTTCAATGTGGATAAGTGTAAGGTACTAGTCCTTGGTAACGAAAATAAGCTTCGAAGCTATAAACTAGGTGAAGTAGAGCTTGATCATACAGAATGTGAAAAAGACTTGGAAGTCATGGTAAGCAGAAATCTAAAGCCAAGACAGCAGTGCCTTAGTGTGCGCAACAAGACTACTAGGATTTATTTCATGAAGTATAAGTAACGGAAGTCCACAAGTTATTTTAGAGCTCTACACATCACTAGTGAGGCCTCATTTAGATTATGCCGCTCAGTTTTGGTCTCCTTACTACAGGATGGATATAGAGTCATTGAGAACATAAAGAGAAGAATGACTAAAATGATTTACTATATAAGAAATCTCCCGTATGAAGATAGACGTAGTGCCTTGAATCTCCACTCTCTGGAGAGACGTAGAATGAGGGGAGATATCATTGAAGTGTATAAGTGGATGATAGGAATAAACAAAGGTGATATTAATAAAATATTGAGGTTGTCGAACCAGGTAAAAACCAGAAATAATGGATTTAAGTTAGATAAATTTAGATTTAGAAAGGACATAGGTAAGTACTGGTTTTCAGAGTTGTTGATGTGTGGTACGGTCTTCCGAGTAGGGCGATTGAGGCTAGGACCTTGGGTAGCTTTAAAAAGAGATTGGAGAAATTTATGAGTGGGAGGGGCTGGGTTTGATTGGTGTCGTGGGGTACGGGAGTAAAATCTTGGGTAGTTTAGGGTAGGGGTGGTTTTGATAAGGACCTCCTTTGTATGGGCCAGTAGGCCTTCTGCAGTGTTCCTCCATTCTTATGTTAGTAATTTGCCTTCAATTGAGATCAGGCTTATTGGGCGGTAATTTGACGGTAACAACTTGTCCCCTGCTTTAAAAATAGGAATTACATTAGCCATCTTCCACATATCAGACACTACACCTGTTTGAAGAGAAATATTAAAAATATTAGTCAATGGTTCACAAAGTTCCATTTTGCATTCCTTAAGAACCCTTGAAAAAAGCTCATCGGAGACGGTGGATTTAGTTTGCTTCAATCAGTCTATTTATTTGACAATCATATTGCTAGTGACTGTGATATTACATAAGTTACCTTCTTCAGGCCCACAATGAAAATTAATTACTGGGACATTGTTAGTGTCCTCCTGTGTGAAAACTGAGAGAAAATAATTATTAAGAATAGAGCACAATTCATTCTCCTTGTCAGTAAGATGCCCAGAGTTATTTTTAAGGGGACCTATCTTATCTCTAACTTTTGTTCTATAAACCTGGAAAAAACTTTTTGGTTAGTTTTCGAATCTCTAGCAACTTTAATTTCAAAGTCTCGTTTAGCTTTTCTTATTCCTTTTTTAACTTCCCTCTTAACGTCAATATATTGATTTATAAGATGACTTTCACCTCTTTTCATGCGCCTATAATTTCCTTTCTTCTGTCCATTTCAGGTCATATCTATTCGATCTTATATGTTATAACAGAATAAACGTTCTTTGGGCAGCACGTATAGTGTTTAGAAAGCTCTCATATTGATAGTTCTCTTCGTTACTCCAGTCTAAGTCCATTGTAATCTGCTAAGCGAAAATTTGGGACCCTTACTGAGTTATCCCTACTATCATACTTCCATTCAATACTAAAGGTAATTGATTTGTGGCCGCTTGTGCCAAGTTCCTCTGAAATTTCTGAATTATTAACAAGGGGTTTCTTTGTTTGCCAGAACCTAGTCAAGCAAGTTATTTCTCCTTGTTGGTTCTGTAACAAACTGTTTTAAGAAACAAACCTGAACTACCTCTAAGAAGTCGTTAGACTCTAAATTCTAAATTAAGGGATTCCAATCAATATGACTAAAGTTAAAGTCCCCTAGAATTACTATGTTTTCGTGACTTGTGGCCTTAACAATTTCCTCCCAAAGTAGTCTCCCTCGGTCCCTATCTAAGTTTGGGGGACGGCATACCACACCTAAAATGAATTTTTCGTGCCCCTCTGAAAATTCCCGATACTTCTGTCTACTTGGTCATCAGAAAACTTTATTCAGGTTGTCCTCCTGAGATTTGGTATTCAATATTTGTCGTTGATTTCTCATTTGGTCACAGTGTCGCGGAAAGGCATCTGCAGGCCGCCTCGCTACAACGTAGCTGCAGGCCGCCTAGCTACAACGTAGCAGCTGGAGGCCACGTCGGAACAGTGTAGCCTCGCTACAGTGTAGCTGCAGGCCGCCTCGCTACAGTGTAGCTGCAGGCCGCCTCGCTACAGTGTAGCTGCAGGCCTCCTCCCTACAGTGTAGCTGCAGGCCTCCTCGCTACAGTGTAGCTGCAGGCCGCCTCGCTACAGTGTAGCTGCAGGCCTCCTCGCTACAGTGTAACTGCAGGCCTCCTCGCTACAGTGTAGCTGCAGGCCTCCTCGCTACAGTGTAGCTGCAGGCCGCCTTGCTATAGTGTAGCTGCAGGCCTCCTCCCTACAGTGTAGCTGCAGGCCTCCTCGCTACAGTGTAGCTGCAGGCCGCCTCGCTAGAGTGTAGCTGCAGGCCTCCTCGCTACAGTGTAGCTGCAGGCCTCCTCGCTACAGTGTAGCTGCAGGCCTCCTCGCTACAGTGTAGCTGCAGGCCGCCTCGCTACAGTGTAGCTGCAGGCCTCCTCCCTACAGTGTAGCTGCAGGCCTCCTCGCTACAGTGTAGCTGCAGACCGCCTCGCTAGAGTGTAGCTGCAGGCCTCCTCGCTACAGTGTAGCTGCAGGCTGCCTCGCTACAGTGTAGCTGCAGACCTCCTCGCTACAGTGTAGCTGCAGGCCGCCTTGCTATAGTGTAGCTGCAGGCCTCCTCGCTACAGTGTAGCTGCAGGCCTCCTCGCTACAGTGTAGCTGCAGACCGCCTCGCTATAGTGTAGCTGCAGGCCTCCTCGCTACAGTGTAGCTGCAGGCCTCCTCGCTATAGTGTATTGAAGGCCGCCTCGCTACAGCGTAGCTGCAGGCCTCCTTGCTACAGTGTAGCTGCAGGCCTCCTCGCTACAGTGTAGCTGCAGGCCGCCTCGCTACAGTGTAGCTGCAGGCCTCCTCCCTACAGTGTAGCTGCAGGCCTCCTCGCTACAGTGTAGCTGCAGGCCGCCTCGCTAGAGTGTAGCTGCAGGCCTCCTCGCTACAGTGTAGCTGCAGGCTGCCTCGCTACAGTGTAGCTGCAGACCTCCTCGCTACAGTGTAGCTGCAGGCCGCCTTGCTATAGTGTAGCTGCAGGCCTCCTCGCTACAGTGTAGCTGCAGGCCTCCTCGCTACAGTGTAGCTGCAGACCGCCTCGCTATAGTGTAGCTGCAGGCCTCCTCGCTACAGTGTAGCTGCAGGCCTCCTCGCTATAGTGTAGTTGAAGGCCGCCTCGCTACAGCGTAGCTGCAGGCCTCCTTGCTACAGTGTAGCTGCAGGCCTCCTCGCTACAGTGTAGCTGCAGGCCTCCTTGCTAACAGTGTAGCTGCAGGCCTCCTCGCTACAGTGTAGCTGCAGGCCGCCTCGCTACAGTGTAGCTGCAGGCCTCCTTGCTACAGTGTAGCTGCAGGCCTCCTCGCTACAGTGTAGCTGCAGGCAGCCTCGCTACAGTGTAGCTGCAGGCCGCCTCGCTACAGTGTAGCTGCAGGCCTCCTCGCTACAGTGTAGCTGCAGGCCGCCTCGCTATAGTGTAGCTGCAGGCCGCCTCGCTACAGTGTAGCTGCAGGCCTCCTCGCTACAGTGTAGCTGCAGGCCGCCTCGCTACAGTGTAGCTGCAGGCCGCCTCGCTACGGTGTAGCTGCAGGCCTCCTCGCTACAGTGTAGCTGCAGGCCTCCTCGCTACAGTGTAGCTGCAGGCCGCCTCGCTACAGTGTAGCTGCAGGCCTCCTTGCTACAGTGTAGCTGCAGGCCTCCTCGCTACAGTGTAGCTGCAGGCAGTCTCGCTACAGTGTAGCTGCAGGCCGCCTCGCTACAGTGTAGCTGCAGGCCGCCTCGCTACAGTGTAGCTGCAGGCCGCCTCGCTACAGTGTAGCTGCAGGCCTCCTCGCTACAGTGTAGCTGCAGGCCTCCTCGCTACAGTGTAGCTGCAGGTCTCCTCGCTACAGTGTAGCTGCAGGCCTCCTCGCTACAAAGAGCTGCCTCACATAGTTTCAGGCTCTCTTCCCAACACCAGTTTCTTAACTTTCTCCCGCCACCAAATTATTATTAGGTAATCTCTCAACGCTTCTAATTCTCTTCTTTTGTGATGAAAACCTCAACTCTTAAAGCTGCCTGTCTTAGTTGAGTGAATTTGCTGATAGACGAGAGGGTCTCACTGGTAACAGCAAGTCTTGATGCTGAGTCGTAGTTGCTCTGGTAACAGGAAACTGTGTAGGCTCGACAATATATTTGTTCTTCAGGGTCTTATTATAGACGACATTTTGGTTGAACGGGGACAACGAATTGTCAGCCGAATCCCCAATATACATACATACACACACACACACACACACACACACACACACACACACACACACACACACACACACACACACACACACACACACACACACATATATATATATAAAATATATATATATATATATATATATATATTTATATATAATATATATATATATATATATATATATATATATATATATATATATAATATATATATATATATTATATATATATATATATATTGGGGATTCGACTGACAATTTTGTTGTCTCCGTTCAACCAAAATGTCGCCTATAATAAGACCTTGAATTAGTAAGTAAGTAAGTAAGTAAGTAAGTCTATTCAGGTATACACAAATACAGTTACATATAATTATCATATATAGCAGCATATGTGTAGAGAACCTAGGATATAACCCAAAAAAGTCAGACAGAGTGACTTATTTCCATTGGGGTCCTTTTGCCTTATTATTATAGTATAAAGGTTATAATATTTTCTTATTGTTCTACAATGAAGATAACATCTTATTATCATACTAAAAAGACTATCTGCGACACCAAGGTCATTAAGACTATCTACAATACGAGGGTCATTACAAGGAATAAGGTAAAATTTACACGTATGTTAGCTAAAAAATAGAAAATCATTCCCCTCCCTTTCTGTAGCTACATTCATCAGACACCTTTTGGCACTCTTCTTGAACTGGTTCACGCTATGACTGGCTTTGACATGTGCGGGTAGTCTGTTCCATTCCTTTATTGCTGTACAATAAAAGGTGTTTGAAGCCTGGCCACTGACTGTGGGTACTACAAAGTTGTGCTCTCTCCCCCTAGTTCTATGATTGCTTTGGTTCCCAGCCTTGACAAAATTGACAGCAAGATATTCTGGACATTGCTTGTGAGCAATTTTATAAACATGATTTAGCTTCAGTTGTTTTACTCTGTCTTCACATTCAGCATATCCAACTGGTGTAATCATCCTGGCCTACATGTTCTCTTGGTCCCAGCCCCAGGATGAATCTTACGATTTTGTTCTGGGTGATTTGCAGTCTATCTTTCAGTTTTTTTGTCAAGGCAGAGTACCTTGACAAAAAAACTGAAAGATAGACTGCAAATCACCCAGAACAAAATCGTAAGATTCATCCTGGGGCTGGGACCAAGAGAACATGTAGGCCAGGATGAATTACAGCAGTTGGATATGCTGAATGTTGAAGAACAAATATATTGTCGAGCCTACACAGTTTCCTGTTACCAGAGCAACTACGACTCAGCATCAAGACTTGCTGTTACCAGTGAGACCCTCTCGTCTATCAACATAGAATGATAGAAAGTGGAGTGTATTCTTCCTTAAAACTGTCTTTTTTCAAGGTCGGTTGTGACGATCTTATATTCAATGTGTGTCGTTCCTTATTTTTTCCTAGGTCGGCTATGGCAGTCTTATCTTATATTCAGAATGTGTTGTTCCTTAATTTTTTTCAAAGATCGACTTCGGCAGTCTAGTGTTATATTCATTGTGACTGTGGTCATCCATACTGCTAGCTCAGCGGCCTCGTAATTTATAGCCTCAGCCACTAACAGTGCGTTCAGAAATGTCTTCCACACCTTCCATTCTTCACACAACGTTGTTCCTCCCACTCATATGTGGCATATCTTCAGTAAATACGACAAATGCTTGAAACTTCTTAAGTATATTCTGCAGTTCAGGGCTTCAGTGTCCGTTAGGTAAGGCCCTGAGTGTGTCCCAGCCCTGAGTGTGTCCCAGCCCTGAGTGTGTTCCAGCCCTGAGTGTGTTCCAGCCCTGAGTGTGTTCCAGCCCTGAGTGTGTTCCAGCCATGACTCAGCACATACATAACACTGGCATACATGGTGGTCAGAAATGATGAAAATGCGAGTAATTATTGCATCATCAAACAAGAGCGCAAAAATTATAGGGGGATAAGTCTGTTGAGTATACCTGGTAAAGTGTATGGTAGAGTTATTATTGAAAGAATTAAGAGTAAGACGGAGAATAAGATAGCAGATGAACAAGGAGGCTTTAGGAAAGGTAGGGGGTGTGTGGACCAGGTGTTTACAGTGAAATATGTAAGTGAACAGTATTTAGATAAGGCTAAAGAGGTCTTTGTGGCATTTATGGATTTGGAAAAGGCGTATGACAGGGTGGATAGGGGGGCAATGTGGCAGATGTTGCAGGTGTATGGTGTAGGAGGTAGGTTACTGAAAGCAGTGAAGAGTTTTTACGAGGATAGTGAGGCTCAAGTTAGAGTATGTAGGAAAGAGAGGAAATTATTTCCCAGTAAAAGTAGGCCTTAGACAAGGATGTATGATGTCACCGTGGTTGTTAAAAATTTTTTTAAGTGGGGTTGTAAGAAAGAAAAGCGGGGTCTTGGCAAGGGGCGTGGAGTAAAGATAAAAAAATCCCACATAAAGGGGGATTTGTCCATTGCTCTTTGCTGATGACACTGTGCTTTGGGGAGATTCTAAAGAGAAGTTGCAGAGATTGGGGGTAAATTTTGGTAGGGGTGAAAAAGAAGAAAATTAAAAGGAAATATGGAAAGAGTAAGGTTATGAGGATAAAAAAAAGTTGGGGTTTAAAGATTGGATATAAATTTGGAGGAGAGAGTATGGAGGAGGGAATGTATTCAAATTTGGGAGGGGATTGTCACGGAGGGGGTCTTTGAAGGATGGGTGAATAAAAGAATTTGATGGGGGGAAAAGGGGGATGGTGTATTGGATCTGTGGGACAAGAACTTTGCCTTTGGAGGCAAAGGGGAAAGTATGAGAGTAAGTTTTAAAAACGCTTTTTATTGGGTTTTGAAGCAGGGGGTTAAATTTGCAGCGGGAGGTGGAGGGCAGTGGAGATGTCTTCTGGGGGGCAATGTGTGGTGTGAATAAAATCGAAAATTCGTATTTTTGGAAGTTAGGGGGGTGCGGATACCAAAACTTTTGTCCAAGGGTGGGGAAGGGTTGTTGAGGGGTTGGGACATGTGAGAGAATGGAGCAAACAGAGTGATTTTCAAGTGTATCATCTGTGGGGAAGGAAGGGGGGGTAGGGTCGGCCTGGGAAAGGTTGGGGGGGGGGGGAAAAGGAGGTTTTGTGGCGGGGGGGTTGGATTTCCCAGCGGCTTGGTGAGGTGTTTGTAGGATAAGGGAGAAAAAAGGGTTTTTAATATTTGACTGCTGTTGGAGTGTGGGGAAAAGTAAAAATTTTTTGAAAGGGCAGGGGAAAACCCGGGAGGCCGGGCTTTAGTCCCGGAGATGGGAAAGGTGGGGTGCACCTGAAGGAGGGGGAGGGTGGGAATACAGTGCCTGCCCTCTGAAGGAGGGTGGGGGGGAAGTACAGTGCCCGCACCCGAAAGGGGTGGGGGTGGGGAAATCATGCCTGCCTCTGAAGGGGGTGGAGGGGGGGAAATACAGGGGTGCACTTGAAGGGGGGGGGGGTGGGAAGTACATGCCTGCATCAAGGGGGTGGAGGGTGGAAGTACAGTGCCTGCACTTGAAGGGGGGGGAGGGTGGGGAAATACAGTGCCTGCCTCTGAAGGGGGGTGGGGTGGGAAATACATGCCTGCACTTAAGGGGGTGGGGGTGGGAAGTAGTGCCTGCCTTGAAGGAGGGGGGATTTTGGGGGGTGGGGGAAGTCAGTGCCTGCATTGAAGGGGGGCGGGGGGGTAATACATGCCTCACTCGGGGGGTGGAGGGGGAGTACAGGCCGCACTCTGAAGGGGGGGAGGTGGGAAGTACGTGCCTGACCTGAAAGGGGGGTGGGGTGGGGGAAATACATGCCTCATCGAAGGGGGGTGGAGTGGGAAATAAGTGCCGCACTTGAAGGGGGTTTGGGGTGGGGAAATGAGTGCCTGCACCTTTAAGGGGGGGAGGGTGGGAAGTACAGTGCCGCACTTGAAGGGGGGGTGGAGGTGGGAAGTACAGGCCCGCACTCTGAAGGGGGTGGAGGGTGGAAATACGTGCCTGCCTCTGAAGGGGGGGGGGGGGAAATACGTGCCGGGACTCTGAAGGAGGTGGAGGGTGGGAAAGAGGCCTGCAACTGAAGGGGGTGGAGGGTGGGGAAACCGGCCTCACTCGAAGGGGGTGGGGTGGGGAAATTCAGTGCCCCACTCTGAAGGAGGGGGGGGGTAGGAAGTAGAGTCTGCACTCGAAGGAGGGTGGGGGTGGGGAAATCAGTGCCTGCACTTGAAAGGGGGGTGGAGGTGGGAAGTAAGTGCCTGCCTGAGAGGGGGAGGGGGGGAAAGTACAGTGCCTGCCCTGAAGGGGGGTGGGGTGGGAATACGTGCTCACTCTGAAGGGGGGGGGGGTGGGAGACGGCCTGCACTCTGAAGGGGGTGGAGGTGGGAAGTACAGTGCCGCACTTGAAGGGGGGTGGAGGGTGGGAGTAGAGTGCCTGCATTCTGAAGGGGGGTGGAGGGTGGGAAGTACAGTGCCTGCACTCTGAACGAGGTGGAGGGGGGTAATAAGTGCCTGCACTCTCAAAGGGGGGTGGAGGGGGTAATACAGGCCTGCACTCGAAGGAGGGTGGAGGGTGGGAGTACAGTGTGTTAAGGGGTGGGGGTGGTAAATAAGTGGTTTTGGAGGGGGGATGGGAAAAATTCAGTGCCTGCACTCTAAGGAGGGGGGGGGTGGTAAGTTAATGGAAAGGGAGGGTGGAGGGTGGTAAAATCAGTGCCTGCACCCGAAGGGGGTGGAGGGGGGGAAGGGGATTTTAGGGGGTGGGGGTGGGAGTACAGGGTGATTGGGAAAAAGGGTTGGAAAAATACAGTGCCTGACTCGAAGGAGGGTTTGGGGGGGGTGGGAAAAGGGGGTGGGGGGGAAGTAAGGCCCTGCCCTCTGAGGAGGGTGGAGGGGGGTGTTTTCCCCTTTTGGGAGGGGGGGGGGGTAGTACAGTGCCTGCAATTGAAAGGGGGGTGGGGGGGGGAAGACAGTGCCTGACTCTGAAGGAGGGGGGAGGTGGGAAGTACAGTGCCTGCCTCGAAAGGGGGTGGGGGGGGGGTGGTGGAGGGGGGGGGGTGGGGGGGTGGGATAGAGGTACAGGGTGCGCCCCTTTGAAGGAAGGGGGTTTTTTTTTTTGGGGTTTTTATGGGGTTTGCCTCCATTTTAAGAAGGTAGAGGTCGGTAAGGTTTATTGGCCTTTTGGCATTCCTGGAAGAGGCTTTTACCAAGGTTTAAAAATACTCTTTACCTAGGGGAACGGGTTTTTGGATTTAAACCTTCATTTTGTAGGGGTTTTAGGTTTAGTTTCAGGTTTTCCTTCCCCTCTAAGGAAAAGGGTTTTGGAGGGTTTTTTTAATCCCCTTTGACTCTTTTGAGGTGAAAAATTTTAATAAGAAAAAAGGCAACTGAAGGAGGGTTCCGGTTTTTGGGGGGTTTTAATCCAGTCATCTTCTGTATTGCACCCTCTACTAAATGCAGGCATTTTGGGTCAAAAACCACTGGGTTTTGGGTCATAATATTAAGTAATTGACTCAGTCTACTAGTTACGGTTTTTGACCTTTTTCAGGGCATTTAATTCATTCCCCAATTACACCGGCTTAATAGATGGGGGAAAAATCAGGTCAACTATAGGCAAAACATCAGGTCATTAGTACAGGTCATTGCCTTCAGGCTACTAGTTTGGGTTTTTACAG
Organism: Cherax quadricarinatus; assembly: GCF_026875155.1. Lineage (NCBI taxonomy): Eukaryota > Metazoa > Arthropoda > Malacostraca > Decapoda > Parastacidae > Cherax > Cherax quadricarinatus. The sequence goes on from NC_069404.1 coordinate 104,766,884, forward strand.
GGTCAATTGACATCCGGGCATCAGTTTCGGTCATTGCCACGGGCCTACTAGTTAGGTCTTTTCCTCCCGGGCTTCTAGTTTCATTATTTTCCCTCCGGTATATATTTTGGGGCTTGAACCCCAAGGTTTTATAATTGGATAATGTTCATTTTTACCCCGGCCCTTTAAAATCTTGAACCTCCCGGCAAAAATTTTCAATTGGCAGGGGCTATGCACGGTCATGACCCCTCCAGGGCATATTTTTAGGGTCTTTACCATCCAGTCATTATTTAAAGGGCCTTTACCATCCAGGGCATACTAACTGCAGGATTACCCTGCAAGTCATCTAACTACGGCATTGGGAAAGAGGAAAAAGTTAAAAATATTGATATCAGTCTATAGTTACAGGCTAACTCCAGTATCTGTTTGGGAAAGTCAATTCTTATATCATTAACATCCCGGGAACTACTTTCGGCAAAAGATGGGTCATTGCCATTAGGCATCTCCCATTGTTATTCATTGCCCCGGCCCTACTAGTTACAGTCATTTCCATCATCTATATTAGGGCCCTTGCACCCGGTCAAAAGTAAGGGATTGACCCTACGGCCTACAGTTAGGGGGCATTTACCAAATAAAAGGTCTTTTTCCCAAAATATTTATTCATTTTGCCTTTAGGGCATTTGGTTTTCCATGCCAATTTACCTCCCCGGGGAAAGGTTTTGGGCGGATCAGGTCCTAGTAGACAGGCCCCTTGCTCCGGCATAAAAAGTTCAGGGGATAAAATTTAAATTTAGGAAAAAAAATTAAAATACACGTTTGAAACCTATTTTATTACTGGTAACCTCTTGCATGCGGGCATATTCAAGGCTTTAACCCCCCTCCAAAAACCCCAAAAAACCGCAAAACATCAGGCCCAATTTAGAAATCCTTTTACAAAAAAGTAATTTCACCAAAATGGGGGGGAAATTACCGACCCTAATCAGCTGCTTGATTTAAAGTAAAAAAAACAGTATGTGTCTTTTGTTTCGTTTTTTTTCTCCTTCCTCTTTCCTTTTCCTCCTCTTTCCCCTTTTTATATCCCCCTTAACAAAACCCCCCCCCCGGGTTCTAAATACCCGTCCTTCCAAGCGGTCCCCCCCTTCCCCCCCCATTCCCCCATCCCCCCCCTTCCCCCCTAGGTAGCATTGGACCCCCTCCCTCAGGGACAAAATCTGACTAGGGGATAGAGGGCCATTCCATTTTCATTTTTTTTGTTACCTCATACTTAAGGGCCTTCATTTCTTGTTCCACCTTTAATTACCCCCCCATTATCCCCCCCTTTGTATTCGTTTTCCCCTTCCTGGTTTTTTGTTTGTTTGGGGTAAAACGAAACCAGCCGGGGTAAAAACGGGAACGGGCCCGAAATGAATTGGGGCCAGGGGGGCTCTCAGTTCACTTTAAAACCCGGGAATGGTTTGGTTCCGGGAGGGGGGTTGTTTTTCCACGGGTTTAACATCTTTGTGGGAAAAAAAAATTAAATTATCATTTTTTTTATAATTTTTTATTAAATTTAAATATTTAAAATAAATTTTGTATATTTAAAAGTTAAATCAGAAAAACCACAAACAAACCCCAAAACTTTCGCAATTTTTTCTTTTGGGGAAAACTTTAAACAGGGGGGGAAAATTTTAAAAAGCGTCAACATTCCTGACGCTCGCAGGGTACAAACACCTGCTTTGGCAACGGCCAGAAATTAGACAGTTGGCCGGTCGCACATTTGTGGTAGCTCTCACTGTTCACACGATGTATACACGGTGAGATGTATGTCTGTGTATATACACGGTGAGGTGTGTGTGTGTGTATGTCTACACGTTGTTGTATACATCTGTGTGTGTGTGTATATAATATATTATACATATATATATATATTATATATATATTATATATATATATATATATTATATATTTTAAATTATATTATATATATATATATATAAATATATAAAAATAATATATATATATATATGTTATATATATATATATATATATATGTATATTATATCATGTTTATAAAATTGCTCACAAACAATGTCCAGAATATCTTGCTGTCAATTTTGTCTAGGTTGGGAACCAAAGCAATCATAGTACTAGGGGGAGAGAGCACAACTTTGTAGTACCCACAGTCATTGGCCAGGCTTCAAACACCTTTTATTGTACAGCAATAAAGGAATGGAACAGACTGCCCGCACATGTCAAAGCCAGTCATAGCATGAACCAGTTCAAGAAGAGTGCCAAAAGGTGTCTGATGAATGTAGCTACGGAAAGGGAGGGGAATGATTTTATATTTTTTAGCTAACATACGTGTAAATTTTACCTTATTCCTAGTAATGACCCTCGTATTGTAGATAGTCTTAATAACCCTCGTATTGTAGATAGTCTTAATGACCCTCGTGTAGTAGATAGTCTTTTTAGTATGATAATAAGATGTTATCTTCATTGTAGAATAATAAGAAAATATTATAACCTTTATATTAATAATAATAAGGTAGAAGGACCCCAATGGAAATAAGTCACTCTGTCTGACTTTTTTGGGTTATCTCAGGTTCTCTACACATATGCTGCTATGTATGATAATTCTATGTAACTGTATTTGTGTATACCTGAATAAACTTACTTACTTACTTACTTTATATATATATATATATATATATATATATATATATATATATATATAATATATATATATATATATATAATATATATATATATATATATATATTATATATATATATATATATATATATTATATATATATATATATATATATATATATATATGTACCACCCCTATATTTTATATTCTATGTGAACATTTATTAATAAACAGAATACATTTACAGAAAACACAAACATGAATACAATGGTACAGTGTATTAAAGATCATGAATTTCCTCCAGCTCCTCCGAAGCCGGACGCTAGCCAAGTATGCAGCAAGCATTTCCCCTCTGGATGGCCACGCTGTGGCGCTGGAACATGAAAGTGGTTGCCCTTGGGTCCCTGGTGGTGTTGATGAGTCTGGAACCCAATTCTTTAAGGAAACGTGTGGCATTTTTTCCCCATGATCCCAAAGGTCTCTGATCCCACTGGGACAAATTGATACTGTTGGCTTATGTCCCTGTACTTGCTGATCTTGTACTCCTCCCTGTGGTCAGCAGCTCCTCCCTGTCGCCGACACTGTGATGGATATAGGTGTCAGCCAGTGTGGACACGCAGGTATAGTCCCATGCTAAGAACTTGCCATTCTTCCAAGGATAGATGGTGATCCCGTCAGGGCGGTTTCCTGGGTTGTGGGAATTGTTGGCTGCTAGTGATCGGGGCTCCCTCTCGGCTGGGCATCCAGCTGTAGCAAGGGTTCTCTTTATGATGTCGTTGACCTCATTGTGTCTTGCATGCCAGCCCTTGGTTTTGGAACAGTTAAGACCATGTAGACCATTTTGGTCTGCTTGTGCTTTGCTGCAAATACACGTATATTCTGTGTGAATTGGGGCAGCAAGGCGCAGAGCCACTGCAATACGGAGGGTCTTAGGGTCGAGTCGTGTTCCCATTGCCGATATGGGAACTGTTTGGAGGAAGTCCCCGGAGTGATGTGCACTCACAGCCTGGAGACGGACAATCTCCCTATCTGATGTAGCCCTGAACATGTTGGCAGGCACCTTTTCAGCTATCGGGCCTTCCCAGCTTGACTGTTTGTGAGCCAGTGCTGCACTAGAGTTTGGTGCTGGAGCAGAAAGAGTCTCCCATTCAGTGATGGCACTGGCATAGCTAGGGTCCTGTATTCCTGCTAAGTCACTGAGGTTATCAGGAAGAATTTGTCTTATCAAGTCGTTTGATGCTATGGAAGAGGATGGGAAAGCTGGTAGAGCAATCTGGGAGGATCTGCGCACTCCCAGCCCTGTATATATACAGTAGACCGTCATTTAGCACGAGTTTATTTGGCACGATTTGGGTATAGCACGACTGAAGAATTCCGGCACAATTTTATGTAACACGTCGTATGATGAATTTAACACGACTTGACTGACTTACTGAACGACCTGACCGACTTACTGAATGACTTGACTTACTGAATGACTTGAGACTTACATAATCACTTGACTGCCTTACCTTTGAAGAGTTTCGAGAGTTTATCTACTCTCTGAGCCCGGCCATGGGCCAGGCTGAATCACCTGACTGACTTACTGAATCACTTGATAGAATGACTTAAAGTTAGACCCTCCAGTAGAACCATCAACTTCAATGCAATAACCTATACCATCCACCTCAGCCCAGTAGGGCCACAACATAACTCTCCACTCTACACAATCATCCACAAACACCAGCACCCACAATTTAAGGTAAGAAATACTATTATTTATGTTACATTTGTAGCCTTGAGCAGTAAAAACAACATAATACACCATAACAATGAACTACAATTACATTTTCACTTTTATTTTTGTAAGATGTGGAGGCCTAAAAAAAGTTGTTTGGCTTTTTTGGGTCTCTCAGGAACGTAGCCCTCCTCTCCTTACCCATTTCTACTTTGTATTGGACTGATGTAGCTACTGTGTGACGGAGCGTTTCCTCAATAAAGATTCCCTTATGTTGCATAAGTGTCTCAATCTTCTGGTACGGTATTAGTGGTGATGGACAAGTTTATTATGTGAGCAATGGATTGGCAATTCAGATGCACCATCTTTCAGGAACTTAGACGGGATGTTATCAGGGTCGGTGCTCTTAGTTGGGTTTAACGTACTTAGTTCTTTTTGCACAAAGTCGTGAGATACACTTACTAGTTGACAACTTTTTGAGGTTACCCCTTTATTGGTACAGTATGTTTTGGTATAAACCTTTGGTATAAACCTTGGTTTAGAAAGACACGTAAGCAAACACTATGATATTTATTAGAAAACGTTTCGGTCCTGGGACCTTGATCAAAGTTCCAGGACCGAAACGATTTCTAATAAATATTTCCTAGTGTTTGCTTATGTGTCTTTCTAAACCGTAGTATGTTTTAAATTGATCAGAGTCTGTGTTAAAGGTATTTGATGCAGCTGGTAGTTTACTTACTAGTGTTGATGAGACAGATGTGTAGTAGGAATTAAAACAGTTTGTCACTTTAGTTGTTTCGTGGCATACCTTGTTACCGATATTTAGTACATACTATGTTAGATCTATCTATGGGTTAATGGGTATACCCTAGTTGTTTTAGTTGTTACCAGAGCTTTCTAGGGTTATTGTTGTACTCTTCGATTTTTAAACAATAGTGCCTTGCCTTTGCTTCTTTTATAAGTCTCTACGTTCTGTTCCTCACCCTTTGGAATTCATTTAGTGCTGCAATATCCTGTCTGTTTGCCTTAAATCTTTTTAGCAAATGGTCTCTGAATTTCATATTATCTGATATCTCAGTAGTCATCCAGGGCTCAGTTCTTTGTTTAATCCTAACCTCTTTCGTTTAATCCTAACCTCTTTCGTTTAATCCTAACCTCTTTCGTTTAATCCTAACCTATTTCGTTTAATCCTAACCTCTTTTGTTTAATCCTAACCTCTTTTGTTTAATCCTAACCTCTTTTGTTTAATCTTAACCTCTTTCGTTTAATCCTAAACTATTTCGTTTAATCCTAATCTCTTTCGTTTAATTCTAACCTCTTTCGTTTAATCCTAATCTCTTTCGTTTAATCCTAACCTCTTTCGTTTAATCCTAAAAGTGGACGCATGAGTAATGACTGGAGATATGATGAAATAAAGAAGGTGGTACGAGGGAAAAGTTGGCATATAAGAGGTTTTTGCAATGTAGAAATGCAACGTGGAAGGAAGAGTACAGGGCGAGGGTAAGTGAGGTTGAAAGAGTGGTGCAGAGTACAGGGAGAGGGTAATTGAGGTTGAAAGAGTGGTGCAGAGTACAGGGCGAGGGTAAGTGAGGTTGAAAGAGTGGTGTGGAGTGCTAACAATGGGCGGGAATACACAGCGTGAACCCGAGTTATTATTCAGACGGCGTGTTAGAGCTTATCCATAATGTGTGGTTTATCCAGGGTCCTCGAGTCAACAATAATCGATCCCTAACGGGAGGCCCCTTCCTCCCCCCCAAAAAAAAAATCGCCTTAAAGTCTCCAGAGGACCCTTCGATTCCCATAGGCCTATGAAAATCATCTGCTCCTATTGTCATACTCATGTTAGGAACCAGATATGATTAAGATATAAATGATTCATCATTTCATATATTTTATAGATTTTAGAATCAGAGTTCATCACGTGATATTTTTATTGTTAAATATACCTGAAGCACACACGAGATATTTTTACCATAAAAACTATCGAAAGAATCATAATAGTCGTTTTTTTTCATCCCATCACGGACATATATAATGAAAACTGCTTCAAAACAAACATTTCACAGCATTATATTAACTTTCAAATGAGATCAAAATGACCATCCTAAGTTGACACACAGTGAAGTAGGACTAAATAAAGTGTTTATTTCTGACTACCCAAGTTGTGCTTAGTCACTGGACGGTACTTTAACACTGTCTGAATCACAACTCAGGTTTACTCTACACAGTTACGTTCATTACATTAACAATGTTAGGAGTTAAGGTTGACTTTGTTGTTTGGTAATATTGTATTAAACTAGGTTAAGCTTATATCGTTTGATTTGTTCTCATTTAGTCTGGTTATGTTAAAATGGGTTTGTTTAAAATAGGTAAAGATTATGTCAGTTAGGTTACGTAGGTCCATATTTCCCATACTGTTATACTGTTGGCTGTGTGTGAGTACTGTTGTACCAGAATAACTTCTAGTATTTAATGTGACTTTTTGTCTCTTTCACAGATTCTAATCAAAGGTTTACCGTAATGCACTGGTCTCGATGTCTACCGTGTTAGGACTAGAAATACAGGCGGAATATTTGAAAGGCTGTAATGCCTTCTGCCTTCGAGTTCAACCCAAGATATAACAGCTACACAAACGCCACCTCTGCAACCAACTGTGGATTTTCTGTCAGCTACGGCATAATGCGCATCAGGGACATACTGAAACTTTAGGTAGAAAACCAGGTAGTGCTTTCCCCTCTGTGCTGTAGTAACTGTGATTCAATTTCTGACCTGAGAGGCCTTTCGAAACGACTTTGTTCCAAGGCCTGATGATGTCGTTTAGGCTACAAGTTCCGTCCAATCATTTAATGAACTGAAGATAGAAAGTCAGCTCTTCAACTGCCATGAGTATTTCATAAATAGGTCCACGGACGAGGTACTATTTTGATGAACCACCCCAACGAAATCAGAACATAGAGATAATTATACCGAAAGATGGAGAATTTCTTTTTGAGTTGTTTATTAACGCTGTTGATTAAACGGAGACAGTATATTATGCAATGGGGAGGGAGGAATAACAAATTATAAGAGTAAGGAAGAGACACACGTGAGTGATGGGAAGAGCCACACGTGAGTGATGGGAAGAGACACACGTGAGTGATGGGAAGAGCCACACGTGAGTGATGGGAAGAGCCACACGTGAGTGATGGGAAGAGCCACACGTGAGTGACGGGAAGAGCCACACGTGAGTGATGGGAAGAGCCACACGTGAGTGATGGGAAGAGCCACACGTGAGTGATGGGAAGAGCCACACGTGAGTGATGGGAAGAGCCACACGTGAGTGACGGGAAGAGCCACACGTGAGTGATGGGAAGAGCCACACGTGAGTGATGGGAAGAGCCACACGTGAGTGACGGGAAGAGCCACACGCGAGTGATGGGAAGAGCTACACGTGAGTGACGGGAAGAGCCACACGTGAGTGACGGGAAGAGCCACACGTGAGTGATGGGAAGAGCCACACGTGAGTGATGGGAAGAGCCACACGTGAGTGACGGGAAGAGCCACACGTGAGTGACGGGAAGAGCCACACGTGTGACGGAAGGCCACGTGAGTGACGGGAAGAGCCACACGTGAGTGACGGGAAGATCCACACGTGAGTGACGGGAAGATCCACACGTGAGTGATGGGAAGAGCCACACGTGAGAGTCGGGGTCAGAACGTGAGGCAGTAGGAAGAATGAGAGGGAGTAAAGCAGCTGGGATAGATGGGATCAAGACAAAGATGTTAATAACAAGTGGTGATGTAGTTTTTGGAGTGGTTGGTAAATTTGTCCAGTGCGTGCATGAAAGAAGGGAAAGCACATAAGGACTGACAGAGAGCTTGCATAGGTCCTGTGCGTAAGGAAAAACGGAGAAGAGACCTGATGAGTATACCAGGTAAAGCGCATTTAAGAAATGTTATTGAAGTAGATAAGAATTTTTTTTTTTTTTATTTTTATTTAAAAATTTGAGCACACATACAGAGGTACAAAAAATACAGATAAGAGCAGCATGCCAAAGCCACTTATACTATGCATAGCATTACGGGCTGGCTTAAAATTAACTTAAGATGAACTAAGCAATGATGACATCAGTGATAAAACTTTAATGTAAACAGATTACTATAAAGCACAAGTGAGTATTACAAAGACAGGTCATATGGTTGTATGCATTGTTGTACATTCAGTAGAATGGAGTATTCTGTTAGGTAGTGTATTTAAAAAATAATAAAGTTAGATTGGGTTTTAGGTTTAACATTTATGTGATATAATTGTGAGAAACATTTAAGATATACAATTTATAAGGTTCAGTTATTCAGTATTTATTTGGTTTTGGGTGAGTAAGTGATCTTTGAGAAGAGACTTGAATTTATAAACAGGTAGTGTTTCTTTTATATTTACAGGTAATGAATTCCAGATTTTAGGGCCTTTTATGTGCATTGAGTTTTTGCATAGCGTGAGATGGACACGAGGAACATCAAAGAGTGATCTGTGCCTTGTGTTATGGTCATGTGTTCTGTTGAGGTTGGCAAGGAGATGTTTGAGGGAAGGGTTAATATCAGAGTTAAGTGTTCTATGTATGTAATAGGTGCAGTAATAAGTATGGATGTTTTGTATGGTGAGTAGGTTTAGTGTATTGAATATTGGTGGAGTGTGCTGCCTATAGTGAGAATTTGTTATCATTCTAACTGCAGCCTTTTGTTGGGTAATTAGTGGTCTGAGATGGTTACTTGTTGTTGAGCCCATGCACAAATTCCATAGGTGAGATAGGGGTAAATAAGAGAATGATATAGGGCCAGGAGGGCTGACTGTGGAGCATAGTACCGTATCTTCGATAGTATGCCTACAGTCTTGGAAATTTTCTTAGAAATTTGTTGTATATGTGTATGAAATTTGAGTCTATTATCAAGGTGGATTCCTAAGAATTTTCCCTCTGTTAGCTTTGTGATAGGTGATCCGTTTATCATTATGTTAAGAGGGACATCTGTAGCTCTGTTACCAAACTGAATGAAGTAGGTTTTGTCAATGTTTAGTGTAAGTTTGTTAGTCCTCATCCAGGTAGATATTTTTTGTAATTCGGTATTTACAGTATTGGCTAGCGTGACTGGGCTCGGGTGGGAGAAGACGTATGTAGTGTCATCTGCAAATAGTGTGGGTTTGAGTAATTGCGAAGCATTTGGTAGGTCATTTATGTATAGGAGAAAGAGAAGAGGGCCAAGGACACTTCCCTGTGGGACACCAACTGTAATTGGTTGTGCAGAAGAGTTTGCCCATTTGCATACACATATTGGCTTCTGTTGCTGAGGTATGACTTGAGGTAGTTGAGGGAGTGCCCTCTTATACCATAGTGTGACAATTTTACGTGGAGCAATCATGGTCAACTGTATCAAAAGCTTTACGTAAGTCAATGAAGATCCCCAGTGGGACTTCTTTTTTCTCTATTGCAGTGTATATATGTTCTAGCATGTGTATAATAGCATCATTAGTATTTTTATTTGGCCTGAATCCAAATTGGCAGGGGTTGAGAATGTTTTGGGAGATGAGGTAGGAGTAGATTCGTTTATGAATTAATTTTTCGAAGATTTTTGAGAGAGGGTGTAAGTTGGATATTGGCCTATAGTTATTCAACTCTGTTTGGTCTCCTCCTTTGTGGATCGGGGTGACCCTTGCTATTTTGAGTACTGTAGGGAAGGTGGAGGATTCAATGGATTTGTTAAAGAGTGTTGCAATGATTGGTGATAGCACTTGTGACACTTTTTTGTATATAAAGGTGCTATTTTTTAGCTTAAGACTATTTACTTTGTTTTATACTTAATTCTAACTATAGATTCACTACAAATCTTATGATTACAAGCATTGATCCTGATACCAACCTCTTATTTAATGACTTAAATGAATCAAACAGTTACTGTAATTACTACACTGCAGAACAATCAAAGGCACTTCTCAGTGCCAACAACAACATAACTATCTTTAACTACAATATCAGATCTTTAAGCAAGCATTACGATGACCTCATAGCATTACTAAATTCCTTACATGCCAATATGTCCATCATTACACTAACTGAAACCTGGCTAAAGCCTGATAGTACAGATGTCTATGCCATTCCTGGTTACACAGCCATACACAACTGTAGGCCAGACCAACAAGGGGGTGGCACAGCCATATACTACTCAGACCAACTAGAATGTATCACTAATACTTGCACAAGGGATGAACATGGGGAATATATAATAGCCAAATTCAAATCCAAATACCTACAAAAACCTCTCACATTGATAAAACATTTACAGAGTTCCACAGTCAAACATTAGCCAATTTATTCAAAACCTAGGAAGTATGATAACTGATGCACGCATGAACAAAGATCACTTACTACTCTCAGGTGACTTCAATATAAATCTCCTGCAAGACCAGGACCCACACGTTACTGAATTCACAAACACAATGAGTAACTGTATGTTGCTACCAACAGTAACAAAACCTACAAGAGTTACAGAGACTAGTGTTTCCCTACTTGACCACATCTGGACCAACACCATATCCCCTTTAAATCAGGCATAATTACAGATAATACCACAGACCACTACCCTACTTTTCTCATAACATCTCTTGGTAAATTACCCCAAGACACTACTAAAGTCACCTTCAGACTTCACAATGAGGCAGCCATTAATAACTTCACAACAGCAGTAGCAAACATTGACTGGCACACATGAGCTAGAAATCTATACAGATATTGACGAATGTATTAATAATTTTCTAAAAAAGACCCAATACCTCTATAACAAGCACTGCCCTAAAAAAAACTAAACAGATGACAGCTAAGAGACTGAACAGTCCCTGGTTAACACCCAGCATTCTCAAATCCATAAATACAAAACACCAATATGAAAAACAGTACAGAATGGGTCACATAACCAGAGACCAAACAAAACGTTACTCGTCAATCCTAACCAGCCTGATAAGAAGGGCAAAAAAATTGTATTAGAGAACAGATTATCCAGCTTACGAGGTGATATAAAAAAGACCTGGAAAACCCTATCAGAAATTCTAGGAACAAAAAAGATATCACGAAATAGCGAAATAAAATTAGCAAAATCAGATGAACCCCAACTCCACCAACAGAAACAGCAAACAGACTCAATGACTTCTTCTCCACTATAGGACAAAACCTTGCCAATAAAATCCCAAGCTCAGATACCCTACCAAATGACTACCTCACTGGCAACTACCCGAACACACTGTTCCTAGCTCCGACTAACCCATACGAGTCTCCCTTATTATCAACACGCTAAAAAACAAGGCAGGAGATTTAAATACCTTACCACCCTTTATATACAAAAAAGTGTCACAAGTGCTATCACCAATCATTGCAACACTCTTTAACAAATCCATTGAATCCTCCACCTTCCCTACAGTACTCAAAATAGCAAGGGTCACCCCGATCCACAAAGGAGGAGACCAAACAGAGTTGAATAACTATAGGCCAATATCCAACTTACACCCTCTCTCAAAAATCTTCGAAAAATTAATTCATAAACGAATCTACTCCTACCTTATCTCCCAAAACATACTCAACCCCTGCCAATTTGGATTCAGGCCAAATAAAAAATACTAATGATGCTATTATACACATGCTAGAACATATATACACTGCAATAGAGAAAAAAGAAGTCCCACTGGGGAACTTCATTGACTTACGTAAAGCTTTTGATACAGTTAACCATGACTTGCTCCACGTAAAATTGTCACACTATGGTATAAGAGGGCACTCCCTCAACTACCTCAAGTCATACCTCAGCAACAGAAGCCAGTATGTGTATGCAAATGGGGCAAACTCTTCTGCACAACCAATTACAGTTGGTGTCCCACAGGGAAGTGTCCTTGGCCCTCTTCTCTTTCTCCTATACATAAATGACCTACCAAATGCTTCGCAATTACTCAAACCCACACTATTTGCAGATGACACTACATACGTCTTCTCCCACCCGAGCCCAGTCACGCTAGCCAATACTGTAAATACCGAATTACAAAAATATCTACCTGGATGAGGACTAACAAACTTACACTAAACATTGACAAAACCTACTTCATTCAGTTTGGTAACAGAGCTACAGATGTCCCTCTTAACATAATGATAAACGGATCACCTATCACAAAGCTAACAGAGGGAAAATTCTTAGGAATCCACCTTGATAATAGACTCAAATTTCATACACATATACAACAAATTTCTAAGAAAATTTCCAAGACTGTAGGCATACTATCGAAGATACGGTACTATGCTCCACAGTCAGCCCTCCTGGCCCTATATCACTCTCTTATTTACCCTATCTCACCTATGGAATTTGTGCATGGGGCTCAACAACAAGTAACCATCTCAGACCATAATTACCCAACAAAAGGCTGCAGTTAGAATGATAACAAATTCTCACTATAGGCAGCACACTCCACCAATATTCAATACACTAAACCTATTCACCATACAAAACATTCATACTTATTACTGCACCTATTACATACATAGAACACTTAACTCTGATATTAACCCTCCCCTCAAACATCTCCTTGCCAACCTCAACAGAACACATGACCATAACACAAGGCACAGATCACTCTTTGATGTTCCTCGTGTCCATCTCACACTA
>NC_069404.1:104784880-104869880 GCF_026875155.1 Cherax quadricarinatus
TGATGGGAGGAGTGGTGATGTGGAGGAGTGGTGACATTGGGAAAGGTGGTGATGGGAGAAGTGTGATGTGTGAGGAGTGGGATGGGGAGGAGTGGTGATGGGTGGAGTGGTGATGGGAGGAGTGTGATGTGAGGAGTGGTGAGATAGGAGGGAGTGGTGATGGGAGGATAAGTTGGTGATGGCAGGAGAGGAGTGATGTGCCAGGAGATGTGCTGTAGGGGAGTGGTGCTGATGGGAGTGAGTGGTTGTTGAGGAGTGGTGATGGGAGATGGAGTGGTGATGGAGAGTGGTGATGGCAGGAGTGGTGTACGTAGGAGTAGGATGTGAGGAGTGGTGATGGGAGGAGTAGTGATGGGAGGAATTGTGATGGGAGGGTGATTCGTGATGGGAGGAGTGGTGATGGGAAGGAGTGGTGATGGGAGGAGTAGTGATGGCAGGACGTGTGGTGAATGGCCCAGGAGAGGTGAAGGGCAGGAGAGGTGATGGGAGGTGTGGTGATGGCAGGAGAGAGGTGATGGGAGGGTGTGTGTGAGAGGTGTGGTGATAAGGGAGGAGTGGCATATGGAAGGAGCAGGTGATGGCAGGAGAGGTGATGGCAGGAGTCGTGTTGGCGAGGAGAGGTAATGCGAGGAGTTGGGTTATAGCGGGAGAGGTGATGGGAGGAGTGGTGATGGGAGGATTAGGTGATTGCGGCGAGATGTGATGAGGGGACGTGGTGATGGAGGGATGTGGGTGAGGGGAGGAGTGGTGATGGCAGGGAGGTGATAGGAGGAGTGGGGATGGAAGGAGTGGTGAGGCAAAAGTGGATGGTGGGAGGAGTGGTGATGGCAGGAAAGATGATTAGCAGGAGAGGTTGGATGGGAACAGTGGTTGATGCGTCAAGGTGAAGGCAGGTGAGGTAATGGAGGGAGTGGTGATAGGAGGAGTGGTGATGGGGCGGTGTTGTGATGGGGAAGGAGTGGTGTGTATGGGAGGAGTTGGTGTGATGGGAGGAGTGGTGAGGGAAGGAGAGTGAGTGACTGGAGAGTGGGGTGATCGGAGGAGTTTTGATGTGAAGGAGTGGTGACTACGGGAGTGGGTGATGTGAGGAGTGATGATGGGAGGAGTGGTAATGGGAGAGTGATAATGGGAGGAGTGGTGATGTTGGACGAGTGGTCGATCGGGAGGAAGTGGGATGGGAGGAAGTGGTAATGTAGGAGTGGTGATGGTAGGAGTGGTGATGGTATGGAGTAGGTGATGGGAGGACAGTGGTGAGGAGAGGAGTTGGTGATTGGAGAAGTGATGATGGCTGGAGTGGTGATAGGAGGAGTGGTGAATGGGTGGAGTGGTGATGGGAGGGACAGTGGTGATGTGAGGTCGTGTAAGTGGTGTAGGGAGGAGGGGTGATGGGGAGGAGTGGTGACGGGAGGAGTGGTAATGGAGGAGTGGTGATGTGAGGGAGTGGTGATGGCGAGGAGGAGGTGATGGGAGGAAGTGGTGATGTGAGGAGCGGTGATGGGAGGAGTGGTGATGGGAGCAGTTAGGTGATTTTTTGTTTTTTGGGAGGGGAGGTGATGTGATGAGTGGTGATGGGAGGAGTGGTGATGGAGGAGTGTTGAAGGGAGGACAGTGGTGATGGGAGGGAGTTGTGGATTTGGAGGAGTTGTGATGTGAGGATTGGTGATGGGAGGAGTTTGATGGTAGAGTGGTGATGTGAGGTGTGAGTGATGGGAGAAATGGTGATGGGAGGAGTTGTTGATGTGAGGAGTGGTGATGGGAGGAGTGTGATGAGAGGAGTGGTTGATGGGAGGAGTGCGTGAAAGGGAGGAGTCAGGTGATGGGTGGAGTGGTGATTTGAAGAGTGGTGATGGAAGGGGTGGTGATGGGGGAGTGGTAATGTGGAGGAGTGGTGATGGGAGATGTGGAGCTGGTGGAGTGGGTGGAAATAAGGAGTGGCGATGGGAGGAGTGGTGATGGGAGGAGTGGTGATAGGAGAAGTGGTTGACGGAGGAGAGGTTGTTATGGTGATGGGAGAAGTGGTGATGGAGGCGTGGTTGTGGGAGGATTGGTGATGGGAAGGAGTGAGTGTGGGAAGAGTTGTTTGATGGGACGGACGTGGTGATGGGAGTAGTGGTGATGGGAGGAGTGGTGATGTGAGGAGTGGTGATGGGAGGAGTGGGTTATGTTAGGAGGTGGGGATGGGATTTTGTGGTGTTGGGAGGAGTGGTGATGGTAGGAGAGTGGTGAAGGGAGGTGTGGTGATGGGTGGAGTGGTGTTCGGAGGCGTGGGTGATTGAGACGTGGTGATGCTGAATGTGTGGTGATGTGAAGGAGTGGTGATGGGAGGAAGTGGCTGATGGGAGGAGTGGTGATGGAGGAGTGGTGAGGAGAGGGAGTGTTGATGGAAGAAGTTGTGATGGGAGGAGAGTTGTGATAGAAGGAGTGGTGATGGGAAGAGTTGGTGATGGGGGAGTGGTTGATGGGACGAGTGTGGTGATGGCGAGAAGTGGTGGTCGAAGGATTGGTGATGGGAGGAGTTGTGATGGGAGGAATGGTGATTGCAAGAGAGGTGATTGCAGGAGAGGTGATGGGAGAGTGGTTGATGTGAGGATGGTGATGGGGAGGACGTGGTGATGGGAGGAGTGGATATGGAAGAGAGGATGATGGCAGGAGAGGTATGACAGGAGTCGTGATGGCAGGAGAGGTGATGCGAGGCGTTGTGATGGCGGGAGAGGTGATGGCAGATGTGGAGATAGGTGGAGTGGATGATGGCGGGAGAGTGTTGGGGTTTGGAGTGGTGATGGCAGAGTGGTGATGGGAGGAGAGAGGTGATGGAAGGAGAGGTGATAGGACGGAGGGGTGTGGAAGGTGTGGTGATGGAGGATGTGGTGATGGGAGAAGAGTGGTGTGGGAGGAGTGGTGATGTGAGGAGTGGTGATGGGAGGAGTTGTGAGGAGAGGAGTGGTTCTGGGAGGCAGTGGGTTAGGGAAGCAGTGGTGATGGAGAGTGGTGTTGTGATGAGTGGTGATGGGAGGAAAGGTGTGGAGATGGGAGGAGTGTTGATGTGAGGGAGTGGTGATGGGAGGAGTGGTGATTGAAGGGAGGGGTGATAGGTGCTAGGAGGCGTAAGTGATGGGATGGAGTGGTGGATGGGAGGAGTGGTTGATGATGGGGAGGAGTGGTGATTGAAGGAGGGTGATAGTAGGGTGGTGATGGAGGAGTGGTGGATGTGAGGAGTGGTGATGGGAAGAGTGTTGAAGGGAGAATGGTGATCGGAGGAGTGGTGATGTGAGGAGTGGTATGGGATGAGTGGTGGATGGAGGAGTGGTGATGGTAGGAGTGGTAGGTGGTGGAGTGGGATGGTGGAGTGGTGTGAGAGGAGTGGTGATTGGAAGAAGTGATGATGGCAGGAGTTTGATAGAGGGCGTGGTGATGGGTGGAGTGGTGATGGAGAGGACTCCTGGTGATCGTGAGGTGTGGTGATGGATCTCTTCTCCGCAGCCAGGGAGGTGTGGGAGGGAGTGGTGCTCGGGATTAGTGTAGATGGTGCTCTTGTGATGCAGTTGGAGGATTCGCGATTGATGGGAGAAGTGATGGGGTCCCCTCGCATTGTTAGAATTGTGATTGGAGTGGTGATTGTGAGCATAGGTGATGGGCGCAGTGGTGAGCGCGCATTGTACAAATATAATAATAAGATAAAATTTGTGTGATGAGTGGGTGATGGGAGGGAGTGGTGATGGGATGAGTTGTTGATGTCGAGGAGGGTGAAGGGGAGGAGTGGTGATTGGACGATGGTGATGTGAGGAGTGTGGTGAGGGGAGGAGAGGTGATGGTAGGAGTGATGATGCGAGGAGTGGTGAAGGGGAGAAATGGTGAGGGGAGGAGAGTGGTGATGTGAAGGATGGTGATGGGACGGAGTGTTGATGGGAGGAGTTGATGGGAGGAGTGGTGAAGGGAGACGTGGTGATGGGAGCAGTGGTGATGGGAAGAGTGGTGATGGGAGGGGTGAGTTGGATGCGGCAGGAGTTGGTGATGGGAGGAGTGGTGATGGGAGGAGTGTAGATGGGTGGATGGTGAGGAGGAAAGTGGGCGATGGGAAGGAGTTGGTGATGGGAGGAGTGGTGATGGGAGAAGTGGTGATGGGAGAAGTGGTGACTGGTGATTGGGAGAAGTGGTGTGGGAGGAGTTGGTTGATGGGAGGAGGGTTGATGGGAGGAATGAGGGTGATGGGAGGAGTTGTGAATCGGAGGAGTCGGTGGAAACTGATGGGAGTAGAGTAGTGGTGTTGGGAGGAGTGGTGTGATGGGAGGAGTGGTGATGTTAAGGAAGTGGTGATGGGAGGAGTATTGATGGGAGGATGTGGTGATGGGAGGGAGCTGGTGGATGGGGGAGTGGTGATGGGAGGAGTGGTGATGGGAAGTAGTTGGATGGGAGGAGTGGTGATGGAAGGAGTGGTGATGGGAGGAGTGGTGATGGGGGAGTGGTGATGGGGAGGAGGGTGATGGGAGAAGTTGAATTAGGTCGGAGGAAGTGGAGATGGGAAGGTGTTGGTGATGGGAGAATGGTGATTGCAAGAGAGGTGTTTGCAAGAGAGGTGATGGGAGGAGTGGTGATGGGAGGAGCTGGTGATCGCAAGGGAGGTGGTGATGGGAGGAGAGGTGATTTGAGGAATGTGATGGGAGGAGTGGTGAATGGGAAGGAGTGGTGACCGGGAGGATGTGGTGATGGACGAGTGGTGATTGGAGGAATGGTGTTGGGAGGAGTGGTGAAGGGAGGATGGGGTGACGGGAGTGTGGTGATGGGAAGTGTGGTGATGGAGAGGTGGTGAATGTGAGAGTGGTGATGGGAGGGTGGGATGGTAGGGAGTGGTGATGTGATTAGTGGTGATGGGAGAAATGGTGATGGAGGAGGGTGATGTGAGGAGTGGTGATTGGAGGAGTGGGGATGGGAGGAGTGGTGATGGGAGAGTGTGTGAAGGGAGGAGTGGTGATGGGAGAAGTGGGTGATCGGGAGGGAGTCGGTGATGGGTGGGATGGTGATGGGAGGCGTTGTGATGTGAGGAGTGGTGATGGGAGGGTGCAGAGATGGGTGGAGAGTGGTGTGGGAGGAGTGGTGATGGGAGAGTGGTGATGGGAGAAGTGGTGACATGGTGATGGGCGAACGTGGTAATGGGAGTAGTGTGATGGGAGGAGTGAGTGATGGGTGGAGTGGTGATGGGAGGAGTTGTGATCGGCGGAGTGGTGATGGGAAGTAATGGTGAAGGAAGGAGTGGGATGGGAGGAGTGTGTGATGGGAGGAGTGGTGATGTTATGGAGTGGTGGGGGAGGAGTCTTGATGGGAGGAGTGGTGTTGGGTGGAGTGGTTGATGGGGGAGTGGGATGGTGAGGAGTATGGAGTGGTGATGCGGAAGAGTTGTGATGGGAGGTGTGGTGATGGAAGGAGTGGTGATGGGAGGGAGTTGTGATGGGGGAGTGGTGATGGGGGAGTGGTGATGGGAGAAGTTGTGGTCGGAGGATTGGTGATGGGTGGAGTTTTGATGGGAGGAATGGAGATTGAAGGAACGAGGTGTTTGCAAGAGAGGTGATGGGAGGCAGTGGTGATGGGAGGAGTGGTGAAGGGAGGAGTGCGTGATGTGGGAGGAGAGGTGATCGGGAGGAATGGTGATGGGAGGAGTGGTGAAGGGAGGAGTGGTGACGGGGAGGAGTGGTGACGGGAGAGTGGTGATTGGAGGACAGGAGTGGTGATGTGAGGAGTGTGTGGGAGGAGATGGTGATGGTAGGAGTGAGTGATGTGATTCATTGGTGATGGGAAGAAATGGTGATGGAGGCTAGAGTGGTGAAGGGCAGGAGTGGATGAAGAGAGAGAAGTGGTGAGGGGAAGAGTGGTGATGGGAAGGGCGTGGTAGTGATGGAGGAAGTGGTGATGTGAGGAGTGGTGTGATGGCGAGGAGTGGAGATGGGTGGAGTGGTGATTGATGGGGAGGAGTGAGCGTTGGTAGGAGTGGTGATGGGAGGAGGTGGTGACGGGAGAAGTGAGTGATGGAGGAGTGGTGAAAGGGGATGGGGAGAAGAGAAGAGGAAGTGGTGATGGGATGAGAGTGGCGATGGGGAGGGAGCTGGAGTTGATGGGAGGAGTGGTGATTGGAGGAGGGGTGATGGGAGGAGTGGTTGATGGGGGAGTGGTGACAGGAGGGTGGTTATGGGAGAAGTGGTGATGGGAAGGGATTGGTGATGATGGGAGGGGTGGTGATGGGAGGAGGGTGTTGTGAGGAGTGGTGATGGGGGGGAAGGAGTGGAGATGGGTGGAGTGGTGATGGGAGGGTGGACGATGTGGAGGAGTGGTGATGGGAGGAGTGGTGTGGAGAAGCTGGATGATGGAGAGTGGTGGGACAGGGTGATGGGAGAAGTGGTGATGGGCATGAGTGGTGATGGAGAGGTGTGGTTGATGGGAGGAGTTGTGATGGCGAGGAGTGTGATGGGAAGTCAGTGGTGATGCGGAGGAGTGGTGATGGGAGAGTGGTGAAGGGAGGAGTGGTGGTGTTAAGGAGTTGTGATGGGAGGAGTGGTGTGGGAGGGAAGTGGTGATGATGAGTGGGTGATGGGAGGAGTGGTGATGGGAGGAGTGGTGTTGGGAGGAGTGGTGTGGGAGGAGTGGTGATATGAGGTCAGCCAGTGGTGATGTGAGGAGTGGTGATGGGACGGAGTGGTGATGGGAGGAGTGGTGATGGGAGGAGTGGTGATGGGAAAAGAGTTGTGATGGGAGGAGTGGTGATGGAAGGAGTGGTGATGGGAGGACGTGGTGATGAGGGGTGGTGATGGGAGGTGGTGATGGGAGGGTTGTGATGGGAGAATTGGTTGCAAGAGAGGTGATTGCAGGAGAGGTGATGGGAGGAGTGGTGATGGGAGGAGTGGTGATGGGCAGGAGTGTGTGATGGTTAGGAAGTGGTGATATGAGGAGTAGTTAATGGGAGGAGTGGTGGACTGGGAGGAGTGGGACAGGGAAGGAGTGGTGATGTGAGGAGTGGTGATGGAGATGAGTGGTGATGGGAGGAGAGGTGATAGGATGGAGTGGTGTGGGGGAAGTGGGATGGCAGGAGAAGGAGATGGCTGTGAGAGGTGATGGGAGTAGTGATGGACGGAGAGGTGATGGGAGGAGTGGTTATGTGAGGAGGAGTGATGGGAGGAGTGGTGATGGGAGGGAGTGGTGATGGGAGGAGTGTGATGATGGTTTTGGATGTGGTGATGGCAGGAGTGGTGATGGCAGGAGATGGTGATGGCAGGAGAGGCGATGGGGAATTGGTGATGTGGGGGAGAGGAGTATGGGTGATGAGGAGTGGTTAATGGCAGGAGTGAAAGTGATGATGGAAGAGAGGTGATGGGAGGATTGGTGATGGAGAATAGTGGTTGAAGGGAGAGTAGGTGACGGGAGGAGTGGTGATGGGAGGAATGGTGATAGGAGGAGTGGTGATGGGAGGAGTGGTTGATGCAGAAGTGGTGATGGGAAAAGGTGGTGATGAGGAGAAGTGTGGATGGGAAGGGTTGTGATGGTAGTGGGTGATACAGAGTGGTGACTGGCAGGTGTGGTGATTGCCGAAAGTGGTAGAGAAGGGATTGAGTGGGTGTGGGGAGGGTGGTGATGGTGAGGAGGGTGATGATTGGGAGGAGTTTTGTGATGGGGAGGAGTGGTGATGGGAGGAGTGGTGATGGCAAAATGGTTGTTTAGTAGATGGTGATGGGAGGAGTGGTTGATGATAGGAGTGGTGGATCGGAGGAGTGATGATGGGATTAGTGGTGATGGACTGAATGGTGATGGGAGGAGTAGGATGGGAGGAATTGGTGATGGGAGGACGTGGTGGATGGGAGGAGTGGTGATGAAGGGAGGAAGTGGTGATGGGAGGAGTGTTGATGAAGAAGTGATGATGGCAGGAAGTGGTGATAGGAGAGTATTGATGGGGGGTCAGTGGTGATGGGAGTAGTGGTGATGGGAGGAGGGGTGATGTGAGGGTGGTGATGGAGGTGTGGTGATGGGATGAGTGGTGTTGGAGAGGACAGTGGCATTTTGTTGGAATGGTGTGGTGATGGGGGAAAGTGGTGATTCGTGAGGAGTTGTGTGACAGGTAGTGATGGGTGGAGTGGTGATGGGAGAGTGGTGATGGGAGGAACGGGGTGATGGGCAGGAATGGCTGCATGGGGAGAGTGTTGATGGGTGGAGAGGTGATGGCACGGAAAGGAGATGGGAGGAGTTGTGATGGGAGGAGTGGTGATGATGGCAGGAGTGGTGAAGGCAGGGAGAGGTGATGCGCAGAAGAGGAGATGAGTGGAGTGTGGTGATGGCAACAGAGGTATGCGGAGAGTTGTGATGGGAGAGAGTGAGTGGTTATGGGAGGGTTGTGATTGCTGGAGAGGTGAACTCGGGAGGGAGTGGTGTTGGGAGAAGTGGTGATGGGTGGGTCGTGGTTGATGGGCAGAGAGAGAATGCAGGAGAGGTGATGGGGAGGAGTGTGATGAGAGGAGTGGGGATGCGGAGGGTGTTGGATGACAAGGAGGGTGATGGGGGAAGTGTGATGCAGGAGAGGGTGATGGCAGGAGAGGTGATGGGAGAAGGAGAAGTGGTGATGGCAGGAGACGGTGATGCATGGGAGGTGATGGGAGGAGTGGTGTGGCAGGTGAAGGTGATGGCAGAAGTGGTGATGGGAGCGAGTGGTGATGGCAGGAGATGTGGTGGGAGGGGTTGTGATGGCAGGAGAGGTGATGAGAGGATTGGTGAAGGGAGGAAGGAGAGGGATGGCAGGAGAGGTGATGGGAAGACGGGTGATGGCTATGAGAGGTGATGGCAGGAGAGGTGATGGGAGGAGTGGTGATGGATGGAGTGGTGATGGCAGGAGGAGTGGTGATGGCATGGAGGAAGGTTGATGGGAGGATTGGTGATGGGAGGAAGGTGATGGGAGGAGTTGGTGATGGGAGAGTGGTGACGGGAAGAGTGGTGATGGGAGGAGTGGTGATGGGAGGAAGTGGTGACGGGAGGAGTGGTGATGGGAAGAGTGGTGATGGGGAGAGGGGTGATCGGGGATTGGTATGGGAGGAGTTGGATGGAAGTGGTGATGATGGGAGGAGTGGTGAGGGAAAGTGGTGATGGGAAGAGTGGTGATGGAAAGAGTGGTGACTGGAAGAGTGGTACTGGGAGCAGTGGTATTGGGAAGAGTGGTGATGGGAAGAGTGGTGATGAGAGGAGTTGTGATGGGAGGTGTGGTGATGGCAGGAGTGGTGATGGCATGAGTGGTGACAGAAGGAGTGGTGATGGCAGGAGTGGTGATGGGAGGAGTTGTGATGTGAACAGCGGTGATGGGAGGAGTGGTGATGGCAGTAGTGATATTAGGAGTGGTGATGAGAGGAGTGGTGATGGGGAGGAGTGGTGATGGAATGGTGGTGATGGGACGAGTGGTGATGGCAGGGGTTGTGATGGTAGTAGTGATGGGAGGAGTGGTGATGGAAATGGTGGCGATGGGAGGAGTGGTGATGGAAGTGTTGATGGGAGGAGTGATGATGGGAAGAGGGGTGATGGGAAGAGTGGTGATGGGAGGAGTGTTGATGGAAGTGGTGATTATGGAAGGAGTGGTGAAGGAAGTGGTGATGGGAGGAGAGGTGATGGGAGGAGTGGTGATGGAAGGAGTGGTGATGGGAGGAGTGGTGATGGGAGGAGTGGTGATGGGAGGAGAAGTGATGGTAGGATTGGTGATGGGGGAGAGTGATGGAAGGAGTGGTGATGGGAGTGGTGGAGATGGGAGGAGTGGTGATAGAAGTGGTGATGGGAGAGTGGTGACGGGAAGAGTGGTAATGGGAGGAGTGGTATTGGGAGGAGTGGTGATGGGAGGGGTGGTGATGGGAGTGGTGTTGATAGAAAGAGTGGTGATGGGAGGAATGGCGATGGGAAGAGTGGTAATGAGAAGAGTGGTGATGATAGGAGTGGTGATGGGAGGGGTGGTGATGGGAGAGGTGATGATGGAAAGAGTGGTGATGGGAGGAGTGGCGATGGGAAGGGAGGTAATGGGAGGAATGACGATTGGGGTGGTGATTGGAGGAGTGGTGAGTGGAGAAGTGGTGATGGGAGGGCTGGTGATGATGCGATGGGTGGTAAAGTGTCGGTTCTCTTGGTATCATAATAGTTGGAAATTCTTTACTTGCCTATCCCTTGGGCACGACGTACTTCCACATTGAACAAATGTGACACCACCTACGACTGCTGCACCTCTCCTGCCTACGGTATGTAAGCTGCTTCTCTGCACATATGCTGTATTCTTTTCAAGATTGATGGACTGACCATATCGACTCAAGGTTGAGGGACTGATTACCTCATTCATCTGCTGTTCTTCATGATTTTCCTTTGTATGGACTGATGAAGGCACTGTGTGGCGAAACGTTTCCTCAATAAAGATACCCAGGAGTTGCACGTGTCTAATTTATCAACGTGTCGGTTCTCTGAACCATTCATCTACAATCATGTAACAGTGGTAATGGGAACAACAGAGGTGATAATGGTAGCAGTGGTAATGGGAACAAAAGAGGTGATAATGGTAACAACAGGTGATGGGGTAACAGTGGTAATTTGAACAGCAGAGCTGATGGGGGTAACACAGGAATAGGAACAACAGAGGTGATAGGGGTAACAGTGGTAATGGGAACAACAGAGGTGATATGGGTAACAGCGGTAATGGGAACAACATGGGTGATGGGGGTAACAGTGGTAATGGGAAGAATAGAGGTGATGGGGTAACAGTAGCTATGGGAACAACAGAAGTGATGGGTATAACAGTGGTAATGGGAACAACAGAGGTGATGAGGGTAACAGCGGTAAAGGAAAGAGAAGAGGTGATGGGGTAACAGTTGTAATGTGAACAACAGAGTTGATGGGGCAACAGTGGTAATGGGAATAACAGGGGTGATCGGGGTAACAGTATTAATTGGAACAACAGAGGCAATGGGGTAACAGTTGTAATGGGACAACAAAGGGGATGACCGTAGCAGTTGTAATGGGAACAACAGAGGTGATGGGGTAACAACGGTAATGGGAGCAACAGAGGTGATGGGGGAACAGTGGTAACGGGAACAACATAGGTGATGGGGGCAACAGCGGCACTGGAGGCAACAGAGGTGATATGGTAACAGTGGTAATGGGAACAACAGAGGTGAATGGGGTAACAGTGGTAATGGAAACAACAGAGGTGATGGGGGTAACAGTGGTAATGGGAACAACAGAGGTCATGGGAGTAATAGTGGTAATGGGAACAACAGAGGTGATGGGATAACTGTGGTAATGGGAATAACAGAGGTGATGGAATAACAGTGGTAATGGCAACAACAGAGGTGATGGGACAACAGTGGAAATGAGAACAACAGAGATGATAGGGGTATCAGTGGCGCTTGGTACAACAGAGGTGATGGGGGTAACAGTGTTAATGGGAACAACAGAGGTGACTGGGGTAACAGTGGTAATGGGAACAACAGAGGTGATGGGTGTAACAATGGTAATGGGAACAACAGAGGTGATGAGGACAACAGAGGTAATTGGAACAACAGAGGTGATGGAGGTATCATTGGTAAAGGGAACAACAGTGGTGATGGGGTGACAGTGGTAATGGGAACAAAATGGATGATGGGGGTAACAGTGGTAATGGGAACAACAGATGTGATGGGGTAACAGTGGTAATGGGAATAATAGTGGTGATGGTGGTAACAGAGGTAATTGGAACAACAGAGGTGATGGAGGTATCAGTGGTAAGGGGAACAACAGTGGTGATGGAGAGACAGTGGTAATGGGAACAACAGAGGTGGAGTAACAGTGGTAATGGGAACAACAGGGATGATGGGGATAACAGTGGTAATGGGAACAACAGAGGTGATGGGGGTAACAGAGGTAATTGGAACAACAGAGCTGATGGAGGTAACAGTGGTAATGGGAACAACAGAGGTGATTGGGTAACAGTGGTAATGGGAACAACTGAGGTGATGGGGTAACAGTTGTAATGGGAACAACAGATGTGAATGGGTAACAGTGGTAAAGGGAACAACAGAGGTGATGAGGGTAACAGCGGTAAGGGGGACAACAGAGGTGATGGGGGTAACAGTGGTAATGAGAACAAAAGAGGTGATGGAGGTAACAGCGGTAATCGGAACAACAGAGGTGATAGGGGTAACAGTGGTAATGGGAACAACAGAGGTGATGGGGGTAAACAGTGGAATGAAAACAACAGAGGTGATAGGGGTAAGAGTTGTAATGGGACAACAGAGGTGATGGGGTAACAGTGGTAAGGGGAACAACAGAGGTGATGAGGGTTGCAGTGGTAATGGGAACAACGGAGCTGATGGAGGTAACAGTGGTAATGGGAACAACAGAGGTGATGGGGTAAGAGTGGTAATTGGAACAACAGAGTTGATAGGGTAACAGTGGTAATGGGAACAACAGAGGTGATGGGGAACAGTGGTAATGGGAACAACAGAGATAGTGGGGTAACAGTGGTAATGAGAACAAGAGAGTTGATTGGGTAACAGTTGTAATGGGAACAACAGAGGTGATGGGGTAACAGTGGAAATGGGAACATCAGAGTTGATGGGGTAACAGTGGTAATGGGAACAACAAAGGTGATAGGGGTAACAGTGGTAATGGGAACGACATAGGTAATGGGGGTAACAGTTCTAATGGGAACAACAGAGGTGATCGGGGTAACAGTGGTAATGGGAATAACAGAGGTGATGGGGGTAACAGCGGTAATGAGAACAAGAGAGGTGATTGGGTAACAGTGGTAATGGGAACAACAGAGGTGATATGGTAGCAGTGGTAATGGGAACAACAGTAGTGATTTGGTAACAGTGGTAATGAGAACTACAGAGGTGATGGGGTAACAGTGGTAATGGGAACAAAAGAGGTGATATAGGTAACAGTGGTAATGGGAACAACAGAGGTGACGGGGGTAACAGAGGTAATGGGAACAACAGAGGTGATGGGGGTAACCTTGGTAATGGGAACAACATGGGTAGTGGGGGTAACAGTGGTAATGGGAAGAATAGAGGTGATGGGTAACAGTAGTAATGGGAACAACGGATGTGATGGGGTAACAGTGGTAATGGGAACAACAGAGTTGATGGGGTAACAGTGGTAATAGGAACAACAGAGGTGATGGGGGTAACAGTGGTAATGGGAACAACAGACGTGATCGGGTAACAGTGGTAATGGGAACAACAGAGGTGATGGGGTAACAGTGGTAATTGGAACAACAGATGCGATGGGGGTAGCAGTGGTAATTGAAACAACAGAGGCGATGGGGTAACAGTGGTAACGGGATCTACAGAGGTGATGAAAGTAACAGTGGTAATGGGAGCAAGAGAAGTGATGGGGTAACAGTGGTAATGGAAACATCAGATTTGATGGATGTAACAGTGGTGATAAATTAGCCACATGTGCAACTCCTGGGTATCTTTATTGTGGAAACGTTTCGCCACACAGTGCCTTCATCAGTCCATACAAAGGAGAATCGTGAAGAACAGGAGAAGAATGAGGTAATCAGTCCCTCAGCCTTGAGTCGATATGGTCAGTCCATCAATCTTGAAAAGAATACAGCATATGTGCAGAGAAGCAGCTTATGTACCGTAGGCAGGAGAGGTGCAGCAGTCGTAGGTGGTGTCACATTTGTTCAATGTGAAAGTAGGTCGTGCCCAAGGGCTAGGCAAGCGAAGAATTACCAAGTATTATGATCCCAAGAAGTTGCTGTATCTAATTTATCAACGTGTCGGCTCTCTGAGCCATTGATCTACAATCCTGTCAGACACTGCAACTTCTTGGGATCATAATACTTGGGAATTCTTCGCTTGCCTAACCCTTGGTCACGACCTACTTCCACATTGGGCAAATGTGACACCACTTACGACTGCTGCACCTCTCCTGCCTACGGTACATAAGCTGCTTCTCTGCACATATGCTGTATTCTTTTCAAGATTGATGGACTGACCACATCGACTCAAGGTTGAGGGACTGATTACCTCATTCATCTCCTGTTCTTCACGATTCTCCTTTGTATGGACTGATTAAGGCAATGTGTGGCGAAACGTTTCCTTAATAAAGATACCCAGGAGTTGCACATGTGTCTAATTCATCAACGTGTCGGTTCTCTGAACCATTCATCTACAATCATGTAACAGTGGTAATGGGAACAACAGAGGTGATAATGGTAATAGTGGTAATGGGAACAACAGAGGTGATAAAGGTAACAACAGAGGTGATGGGGGTAACAGTGGTAATTTGAACAGCAGAGCTGATGGGGGTAACAGAGGTAATGGGAACAACATGGGTTATGGGGGTAACAGTGGTAATGGGAAGAATAGAGATGATGGGGTAACAGTAGTTATGGGAAGAACAGAAGTGATGGGGGTAACAGTGGTAATGGGAACAACAGAGGTGATGGGGGTAACAGTGGTAATGGGAACAACAGAGTTGATGGGGGTAACAGCGGTAATGGGAACAACATGGGTTATGGGGGTAACAGTGGTAATGGGAACAGCAGAGGTGATGGGGTTAACAGTGTTAATGGGAACAGAGGTGATCTGAGTAAAATCGGTAATGGGAACAACTGAGGTGATTGGGGTAACGGCGGTATTGGGAACAACAGAGGTGATGGGGGTAACAGCGGTAATGGGAACAACAGAGGTGATGGAGGTAACAGCGGTAATGAGAACAACAGAGGTGATGGGGGTAACAGCGGTACTGGGAACAACAGAGGTGATGGGGTAACGGCGGTAATGGGACTGCAGAATTCCATCTTTATACTCACACACACATTGACACTTATTCAAGACTCTGAGAGTCACTCCATGACTGATACACATCACTGGAAGTTGACGAATTCGAAATGTTCATGAATAACACCTTAATGTCTTTACTGGAAAGACGTATCA
Source organism: Cherax quadricarinatus (assembly GCF_026875155.1). Classification (NCBI taxonomy): domain Eukaryota; kingdom Metazoa; phylum Arthropoda; class Malacostraca; order Decapoda; family Parastacidae; genus Cherax; species Cherax quadricarinatus. Next base: position 104,799,802 of record NC_069404.1, read on the forward strand.
TCTGCACACACACCTTTTCACATTTTTCACACTTCTGCAGCAGTTGTGGAAGCGATTAAAGGTGGGCATGGTCCCACAAGCGGTAGTAGGTCATGTCCGTAACGCACAGACTGTACAGAAGTTAAGACATCGTCTTGACTTCTGTACGTTTGCAACTATTAAAACTCGCTATTTCTTCCCCTATCCCTACTACATAAGCTCGGTTATCATGTCCTTGTAACAGATTGAAAATGTCTTTGGTACAGGTAAAACTTCTCTCCCATAAATATACTATATATAGTCAGGTGTTGCACGTGTGTTTTAATCGCAGCATCCTGCTACTTCTAGAAGATCATCCCCACTATTTATCACTCTGTTGTAGACATACATTCTAATCTTCTACCTGTAACGCCCCCCTCAAGGAAGGTTCCTTGATGTTGGTGAGGGGCTCTTGATTTAGGGCATTGGATTTGTGCTCCAGTTCCCCAAATTAAGCCTGAATGCCTTCCACATCCCCCCCCCCCAGGCGCTGTATAATCCTCCGGGTTTAGCGCTTCCCCTTTGATTATAATAATAATAATAATAATACCTGTAACGCTTGTAGTGCTTCTTTTAAGTTGAGCTTGAAGACTTGAGTCAGTCTTCAAGGAGATATATATGTCGTGCCGAATAGGTAAGATTGGTCAATTAGCAAGAACTCATATAAAATTAAGTCCTTTCTAAAATTTTCTCTTGTACGTTTAAATATATATTTTTTCTTTTATGGTAATGTAAAAAATTGACAATTTTGTACCAAAAGAACCTTACAAAACTTACCTAACCTTATTATAACAAGCACAATTTAATTTAGCCTTATCCAGCTAAATATATTTTAGATAAATTTACAATAATTTAATAATAAACAAACACAATGAAATATACTTCTTTCGATTGGTTCAGAATGATTTTTGCGAAATTATTGCATACAAAAATTTTCGTTTGCCATATTCGGCAAGAAGAGCGTTGCTATTTAAGCCAAAATCACAAGTTTTACCTATTTGGCACCACACACACGCATATATAAATATATATATATATATATATATATATATTTATATATATATATATATATATATATATTATATATATATATATATATATATATATATATATATCAATAACAACACTGCGACTAGCCAAGGACTCGAATCCATGCTGCTTTGGCCTGCCTCATGGTGGCTGAAAACTCATGACGCCTTAACTGGGCACCTATACGAAAGTTTATTCAGCATGCTGGGTACCATAAGCATTGCTCATCTTAAGGACTCTGGAGACCACTTTCCTCGCATCAAAAACTTTAATATTAAAAATAAATATGTGGCATTACCTGATGTCATCTGCTCAAATGGAGCACATTAGAGTTGATCTACAGAAAATCCAATATTCATAGGTGCCAATGTATTGAAGCATCCTGAATTGCTACTATCAACACCATAGAAAAAAAAAAGAGCTGAGAAGAACACCATCTTAACTACCCTTGCATATGCGATAATATTCCACACTGTTTCCTTGCTGCTGCGTGACACGACTATTGGATGGCAGAGTGTCTTCCCCTGATCTTCACCAGTGATCTGCTTTCTACACTATACACACTGTTTTCTCCCTTTCCCTGGTGTCGTTTGGAGCGACCAAGGTCCCAGGACCCAAATGTTTTAAATGAAAGTGTCTTAAATGCATGCATTTCAAGAAGACATCACTTACTGTGCAACTCCCACGACGGAAGATAGTAGGAATAACAACTCCCTCAACATAGAAATGAATCGGTGCCGACTGAGCAAGTCGCAATCAAGATACTGAACACTGTTGACGATGACTAACAGACAAAGCTGTGCAAATGGTTTAGTTTCCTTTATAATGTGACTTTCTTTCATCTTCAAGTTACTGTTGAAGAATAACAGCTGACCAATGCTGAGTGTTGACTGTTGGTCTTCGATTTTCGTATCACATGATGTACCATGGGTGACCATCCCAATCAGAAATTTAAGATCTTAAGGTAGTGATAAATGTTTCCATTCTATCGTGAATCCACGCTCTTTTAAAGAGAACACACGCATCACTTACATGAAGTACAATATCACGACGGCACTTAAGTCCAACTCTAATGAGTGTTTTGTAGAGACTGGATGCAGAGCTTCCAATAAGGGGTATCGCAACAAAATCTTTATGGTTTCGTTGGTTACAAGTGCAACTTCACTTCCGAATCCAGGTTCCTCTCGAAGTCTAGGGGATCTTTGAAGTACAATCTTCTTCACTTCACTACGGTCAGTTGGAGCACTGTTTCCATGCAACTGCTTCGGTAGAAGCCTTCTTCATGGAAGTCTTTCAAAGAGAAGTGAGTGTTGAGCACTGTCTTCAATTCTGTTTTCCTTCACCATAGCATCGTATCGGTGGCGAAACTCCACAAAACATTATGTATGATATTGAAACTCCTTGGCACAGGATCACCAATTAAAACATCGTGGAGAACATGATAATCATTCATTGCCAGCTCTTTTTCCTTCACTTCATCGGTAAGATTGACCTTCTGAAGTTGATTCTGGGGTTGACTCCAGGTGCCCTAGTTGTTGTAAAACAAATATAACTTTAGAACTAAAGCTCATGTCATTCCGGTTGATCTTGGCGTTCTTGTAGCTCTGGTTCTTGGCTTACTCTCGAAAGCGGAAGGTAATGCAACCTGTCCCTTTGAAAATTCTGCTGGTAACTCTTGTGCCATCTGGCTTTCAGCTTGTTGAGAACTTCAAGAAAGCATAAATCAGATTCAAGTATTCCTACAACTCCTCCAGTAGATCGGCATGATTGAAAGTTTTCAAAAACCTTGATCTCTTCCTCCTTTCCACTGAGAGCTTGACATTTAAAGCTACCTTCAGATAGTCCCCAACACAGTAAACATCGAGACAAATGATTTACTGTAAACCTTTAATTAGAATCTGCGAAGGAGACAATGAATCACATTAAATACTAGAAGTTATTCTGGTACAACAGTACTCACACACACAGCCAACAGTATAACAGTATGGGAAATATGGACCTACGTAACATAACTGATATAATCTTTACCTACTTTAAAAAAAAACTTTTTAACATAACCAGACTATGTAAAGTAAAAGGACACAAGTGCAACTAATGTGACATTTTATTGTGGCAACGTTTCGCTCTCCAGGAGCTTTATCAAGCCATTACAAACAATACATGGACACAGAGGGTATATAAAGGCTCAGAGTGAGGTGCAATACTAGTGAGGTACCATTTCGATGTTCACTAGTGGTAGTAGTAGTAGTAGTAGTAGTAGTAGTAGTAGTAGTAGTGACAAAAATAATACAATATTGTACAGCAATTAATTCGTACATGAGTAAAAGGATATAAAAGCTATTACTTGGGTAATAGCTTTTATATCCTTTTACTCATGTACGAATTAATTGCTGTACAATATTGTATTATTTTTGTCACTACCACTACTACTACTACTACTACTACTACTACTACTACTACTACTACTACTACTACTACTACTACTACTACTACTACTACTACTACTACCACTAGTGAACATCGAAATGGTACCTCACTAGTATTGCACCTCACTCTGAGCCTTTATATACCCTCTGTGTCCATGTATTGTTTGTAATGGCTTGATAAAGCTCCTGGAGAGCGAAACGTTGCCACAATAAAATGTCACATTAGTTGCACTTGTGTCCTTTTACTTTACATATTGTCGGTAATTCTACCAACTTTATTATAACCAGACTAAATGAGAACAAATCAAACCATAAAAACTTAACCTAATTTAAATACAATATTACCAAACAACAAAGTCAACCTTAACTCCTAACATTGTTAATGTAATGAACGTAACTGTGTAGAGTAAACCTGAGTTGTGATTCAGACAGTGTTAAAGTACCGTCCAGTGACTAAGCACAACTTGGGTAGTCAGAAATAAACACTTTATTTAGTCCTACTTCACTGTGTGTCAACTTAGGATGGTCATTTTGATCTCATCTGAAAGTTAATATAATGCTGTGAAATGTTTGTATTGAAGCAGCTTTCATTATATACGTGTATGACAATGGAAGCAGGTGATTTTTATAGACCTATGGGATTTCAGGGAATCTTCTCGAAACCCTAAGGGATTTTTTTCTCGATCCTTCTGCGGGATCAGTTATTTATTAACAAACATCAATATATGTTATTACCTCCTCAGTCTAATGTTTCCACTTCCACTGTGTAGAAATAAGTCGGACAGGACCCACCCAGGTAAGGAGGGAGGAAAATCAACGAGTGTTAGGAGGTGGGACCAGGAGCTGAGATTCAGCCTGGTGTTCAGACTCAGGAGAGGGTGAGTCTACACAAAGAGCGACCACTGTGGAGAAGCAGTGTAGTGATCACTGTGGTGAAACAGTGCAGTGATTACTGTGGTTAAGCAGTGTAGTGATTACGGTGGTGAAGCAGTGTAGTGATCACTGTGGTGAAGCAGTGTAGTGATCACTGTGGTGAAACAGTGTAATGATCATTGTGGAGAAACAGTGTAATGATCACTATCATGAATCAGTGTAGTGACCACTGCGGTGAAGCAGTGTAGTGATCACTGACATGAAACAGTGCAGTGATTACTGTGGTTAAGCAGTGTAGTGATCACGGTGGTGAAGCAGTGTAATGATCACTGTGGTGAAGCAGTGTAGTGATCAATGTCATGAAACAGTGCAGTGATCACTGTGGTGAAGAGGTGTAGTGACCACTGTGGTAAAGCAGTCTAGTGACCACTGTGGTGAAGCAGCATAGTGATCACTGTGGTGAAGCAGTGTAGTGATCACTGTCATGAAGCAGTGTAGTCATCACTGTGCTGAAGCAGTGTAGTGATCAAGGTCATGAAGCAGTGTACTGATCACTGTGGCGAAGCAGTGTAGTGATCACTGTGGTGAAGCAGTGTAGTGATCACTGTGGTGAAGCAGTGTACTGATCACTGTGGTGAAGCAGTGTAGTGATCACTGTGGTGAAGCAGTGTAGTGGTCATTGTGGTGAAGCAGTGTAGTCATCACTGTTGTGAAGCAGTGTAGTGATCACTGTCATGAAGCAGTGTAGTGATCACTGAGGAGAAGCAGTGCAGTGATCACTGTGGTGAAACAATGTAGTGATCACTGTGGTGAAGCAGAGTAGTGGTCACTGTGGTGAAGAAGTGTAGTGATCACTGTGGTAAAGCAGGAGTGATCACTGTCATTAAACAGTGTAGTGATCACTGTCATGAAGGAGTATAGTGATCTCTGTGGTGAAGAAGACTAGTGATCACTGAGGTGAAGCTGTGTAGTGATCACTGTGGTGAATAAGTATAGTGATCACTGTCATGAAGCAGTGTAGTGATCTTTGTGGAAAAACAGTGTAATGATCACTGTGGTGAAGCAGTGAAATGATCACTGTCATGAAGCAGTGTAGTGAACAATGTGGAGAAGCAGTATAGTGATCACTGTGGTGAAGCAGTGTAGTGATCACTGTCATGAAGCAGTGTAGTGATCACTGTGGTGAAGCAGTGTAGTGATCACTGTCATGAAGCAGTGTAGTGATCACTGTGGTGAAGCAGTGTAGTGATCACTGTGGTGAAGCAGTGTAGTGATCACTGTCATGAAGCAGTGTAGTGATCACTGTGGTGAAGCAGTGTAGGGGATCACTGTCATGAAGCAGAGTAGTGATCACTGTGGTGAAGCAGTGTAGTGATCACTGTGGTGAAGCAGTGTAGTGATCACTGTCATGAAGCAGTGTAGTCATCACTGTGGTGAAGCATTGTAAAACAGTGTAGTGATCACTGTGCTGAAGCAGTGTAGTGATCAAGTTTATGAAGCAGTGTACTGATCACTGTGTTGAAGCAGTCTAGTGATCAATGTCATAAAGCAGTGTAGTGATCACTGTGGTAAAACAGTTTAGTGATCACTGTGGTGAAGCAGTGTAGTGATCACTGAGTTGAAGCAGTGTAGCCATCACTTTGGTGAAGCAGTGTAGTGATCACTGTGGTGAAGCATTGTAGTGAACACTGTAGTGAAGCAGTGTAATGATCACTGTCATGAAGCAGTATAGTGATCACTGTGGTGAAGCAGAGTAGTGATCATTGTGGTGAAGCAGTGTAGTGATCACTGTGGTGAAGCAGTGTAGTGATCACTGTCATGAAGCAGTGTAATGATCACTGTGATGAAGCAGAGTAGTGATCACTGTGGTGAAGCACTGTAGTGATCACTGTCATGAAGCAGTGTAGTGATCACTGTGGTAAAGCAGTGTAGTGATCACTGTGGTGAAGCACTGTAGTGATCACTGTCATGAAGCAGTGTAGTGATCACTGTGATGAAGCAGAGTAGTGATCACTGACATGAAACAGTGTAGTGATCACTGGGGTGACGCAGTGTAGTGATCACTGTGGTGAAGCAGTGTAGTGATCACTGTGGTGAAGCAGTGTAGTGATCACTGTGGTGAAGCAGTGTAGTGATCACTGTGGTGAAGCAGTGTAGTGATCACTGTCATGAAGCAGTATAGTGATCACTGTGTTGAAGCAGTGTTGTGATCACTGTCATTAAGCAGTGTAGTGATCACTGTCATGAAGCAGTGTAGTGATCTTTATGGAAAAACAGTGTAATGATCACTGTGGTGAAGCAGTGAAATGATCACTGTCAAGAAGGAGTGTAGTGATCACTACGCGGAAGCAGTGCAGTGATCACTGTCATGAAGCAGTGTAGTGATCACTGTGGTGAAGCAGTGTAGTGATCACTGTGGTGAAGCAGTGTAGTGATCACTGTGGTGAAGCAGTGTAGTGATCACTGTCATGAAGCAGTGTAGTGATCACTGTGGTGAAGCAGTGTAGTGATCACTGTGGTGAAGCAGTGTAGTGATCACTGGGTGTGAAGCAGTGTAGTAAATCACGTGGTGAAGCAGTGTAGTGATCACTGTGATGAAGCAGTGTAGTGATCACTGTGGTGAAGCAGTGTAGTGATCACTGTCATGAAGCAGTGTATTTGATTCACTGTGGTGAAGCAGTGTAGTGATCACTGTGGTGAAGCAGTGTAGTGATCACTGTGGTGAAGCAGTGTAGTGATCACTGTGGTGAAGCAGTGTAGTGATCACTGTGGTGAAGCAGTGTAGTGATCACTGTGGTGAAGCAGTGTAATGGTCACTGTGGTGAAGCAGTGTAGTGATTACTGTGGTGAAGCAGTGTAGTGATCACTGTGGTGAAGCAGTGTAGTGATCACTGTCATGAAGCAGTGTAGTCATCACTGTGGTGAAGCATTGTAAAACAGTGTAGTGATCACTGTGCTGAAGCAGTGTAGTGATTACTGTGGTGAAGCAGTGTAGTGATCACTGTGGTGAAGCAGTGTAGTGATCACTGTCATGAAGCAGTGTAGTCATCACTGTAGTGAAGCATTGTAAAACAGTGTAGTGATCACTGTGCTGAAGCAGTGTAGTGATCAAGGTCATGAAGCAGTGTACTGATCACTGTGTTGAAGCAGTCTAGTGATCAATGTCATAAAGCAGTGTAGTGATCACTGTGGTAAAACAGTTTAGTGATCACTGTGGTGAAGCAGTGTAGTGATCACTGTGGTGAAGCAGTGTAGTGATCACAGAGTTGAAGCAGTGTAGCCATAACTTTGGTGAACCAGTATAGTGATCACTGTGGTGAAGCAGTGTAGTGATCACTGTGGTGAAGCATTGTAGTGATACTGTGGTGAAGCAGTGTAGTGATCACTGTCCTGTAGCAGTATAGTGATCACTGTGGTGAAGCAGAGTAGTGATCACTGTGGTGAAGCAGTGTAGTGATCACTGTCATGATGCAGTGTAGTGATCACTGTGATGAAGCAGAGTAGTGATCACTGTGGTGAAGCACTGTAGTGATCACGGTCATGAAGCAGTGTAGTGATCACCGTCATGATGCAGTGTAGTGATCACTGTCATGAAGCAGTGCAGTGATCACTGTCATGAAGCAGTGTAGTGATCACTGTCATGAAGCAGTGTAGTGATCTCTGTGGAGAAGCCGTGTAGTGATCATTGTAGTGAATAAGTATAGTGATCACTGTCATGAAGCAGTGTAGTGATCTCTGTGGAAAAACAGTGTAGTGATCACTGTGGTGAAGCAGTGTAGTGATCACTGTGGTGAAGCAATGTAGTGATCACTGTCATAAAGCAGTGAAGTGATCACTGCGGTGAAGCAGTGTAGTGATCAGTGTCATGAAGCAGTGTAGTGAACACTGGTGAAGCAGTGTAGTGATCTCTGTTGTGAAGCAGTGTAGTGATCACTGTCATGAAGCAGTGTAGTGATCACTGTGATGAAGCAGAGTAGTGATCACTGTGGTGAAGCAGTGTAGTGATCACTGTGGTGAAGCAGTGTAGTGATCACTGTCATGAAGCAGTGTAGTGATCACTGTCATGAAGCAGTGTAGTGATCACTGTGGAGAAGCAGTGTAGTGATCACTGACATGGAACAGTGTAGTGATCACTGTGGTGAAGCAGTGTAGTGATCACGGTCATAAAGCAGTGTGGTGATCGTTGTGGTGAAGCAGTGTAGTGCTCACTGTCATGAAGCAGTGTAGTGATCACTGTCATGAAGCAGTTTAGTGATCACTTTCATGAAGCAGTGTAGTGAACACTGTGGTGAAGCAGTGAAGTGATCACTGTATGGAAGCAGTCCAGTTATCACTGTGGTGAAGCAGTGTAGTGATCACTGTGGTGAATCAGTGTAGTGATCACTGCGGTGAAGCAGTGTAGTGATCACTGTCATGAAGCAGTGTAGTGATCACTGTGGGGAAGCAGTGTAGTGGTCACTCTGGTGAAGCAGTGTATTGATCACTGTCATGAAGCAGTGTAGTGATCACTTTGGTGAAGCAGAGTAGTGATCACCGTCATGAAGCAGTGTAGTGATCACTGTGATGAAGCAGTGTAGTGATCACTGTGGTGAATAAGTATAGTGATCACTGTCAAGAAGCAGTGTAGTGATCTCTGTTTATAAACAGTGTAGTGATCACTGTGGTTAAGCAGTGAAATAATCACTCTCATAAAGCAGTGTAGTGAACACTGTGGTGAAGCATGTAGTGATCAATGTCACGAAGCAGTGTAGTGATCACTGTCATGAAGCAGTGTAGTGATCACTGTCATGAAGCAGTGTAGTGATCACTGTGGGGAAGCAGTGTAGTGGTCACTCTGGTGAAGCAGTGTAGTGAAGACTGTGATGAAGCAGTGTAGTGATCACTGTGGTGAAGCAGTGTAGTGATCACTGTGGTGAAGCAGTGTAGTGATCAATGTCATGAAGCCGCGTAGTGATCACTGTGGTGAAGCAGTGTAGTGATCACTGTGGTGAAGCAGTGTAGTGATCACTGTGGTGAAGCAGTGTAGTGATCACTGTTGGGAAGCAGTCTAGTTATCACTGTTGTGAAGCAGTGTAGTGATCACTGTGGTGAATCAGTGTAGTGATCACTGTGGTAAAGCAGTGTAGTGATCACAGTCATGAAGCAGTGTAGTGATCACTGTGGTGAAACAGTGTAGTGATCACTGTGTTGAAGCATTGTAGTGATCACTGTGGTGAAGCAGTGAAATGATCACTGTCATTAAGCAGTGTGGTGATCGTTGTGGTGAAGCAGTGTAGTGCTCACTGTCATGAAGCATTGTAGTGATCACTGTGGTGAAGCAGTGTAGTAATCACTGTTATGAAGCAGTGTAGTGATCAATGTCATGAAGCAGAGTAGTGATCACTGTGGTGAAACAGTGTAATGATCACTGTCGTGAAGCAGTGTAGTGATCACTGTGGTGAAGCAGTGTAGTGATCACTGTCATGAAGCAGTGTAGTGATCACTGTGGTGAAGCAGTGAAGTGATCACTGTGGGGAAGGAGTCTAGTTATCACTGTGGTGAAGCAGTGTAGTGATCTCTGTGGTGAATCAGTGTGGTGATCACTGTGGTGAAGCAGTGAAGTGATCACTGTGGTGAAGCAGTGAAGTGATCACTGTGGGGAAGGAGTCTAGTTATCACTGTGGTGAAGCAGTGTAGTGATCACTGTCATGAAGCAATGTAGTGATCACTGTGGGGAAGCAGTGTAGTGATCACTGTAGTAAAAAAGTGTAGTGATCACTGTGGTGAAGCAGTGTAGTGATCACTGTCATGAAGCAGTGTAGTGATCTCTGTGGATAAACAGTGTAGTGATCACTGTGGTGAAGCAGTGAAATGATCACTCTCATAAAGCAGTGTAGTGATCACTGTGGTGAAGCAGTGTAGTGATCACTGTGGTGAAGCAGTGTAGTGATCACTCTCATGAAGCTGTGTAGTGAACACTGTGATGAAGCAGACTAGTGATCACTGTGGTGAAGCAGTGAAATGATCACTCTCATAAAGCAGTGTAGTGATCACTGTGGTGAAGCAGTGTAGTGATCACTGTCGTGAAGCAGCGTAGTGATCACTGTCATGAAGCTGTGTAGTGAACACTGTGGTGAAGCTGTGTAGTGATCACTCTCATGAAGCTGTGTAGTGAACACTGTGGTGAAGCTGTGTAGTGATCACTGTCATGAAGCTGTGTAGTGAACACTGTGGTGAAGCTGTGTAGTGATCACTCTCATGAAGCTGTGTAGTGAACACTGTGGTGAAGCTGTGTAGTGATCACTGTCATGAAGCTGTGTAGTGATCACTCTCATGAAGCTGTGTAGTGATCACTCTCATGAAGCTGTGTAGTGAACACTGTGGTGAAGCTGTGAAAGTATCACTGTCACGAAGCAGTGTAGTGATAACTGTGATGAAGCAGCGTAGTGATCACTGTGGTGAAGCAGTGTAGTGATCACTGTGGTGAAGCAGTGTAGCGATCACTGTGGTGAAGCAGTGTAGTGATAACTGTCATGAAGCTGTGTAGTGAACACTGTGGTGAAGCAGTGTAGTGATCACTGTCACGAAGCAGTGTAGTGATAACTGTGATGAAGCAGCGTAGTGATCACTGTGGTGAAGCAGTGTAGTGATCACTGTGGTGAATCAGTGTAGTGATCACTGTGGTTAAGCAGTGTAGTGATCACAGTCATGAAGCAGTGTAGTGATCACTGTGGTGAAACAGTGTAGTGATCACTGTGTTGAAGCATTGTAGTGATCACTGTGGTGAAGCAGTGAAATGATCACTGTCATTAAGCAGTGTGGTGATCGTTGTGGTGAAGCAGTGTAGTGCTCACTGTCATGAAGCATTGTAGTGATCACTGTGGTGAAGCAGTGTAGTAATCACTGTTATGAAGCAGTGTAGTGATCAATGTCATGAAGCAGAGTAGTGATCACTGTGGTGAAACAGTGTAGTGATCACTGTCGTGAAGCAGTGTAGTGATCACTGTGGTGAAGCAGTGTAGTGATCACTGTCATGAAGCAGTGTAGTGATCACTGTGGTGAAGCAGTGAAGTGATCACTGTGGGGAAGGAGTCTAGTTATCACTGTGGTGAAGCAGTGTAGTGATCTCTGTGGTGAATCAGTGTGGTGATCACTGTGGTGAAGCAGTGAAGTGATCACTGTGGTGAAGCAGTGAAGTGATCACTGTGGGGAAGGAGTCTAGTTATCACTGTGGTGAAGCAGTGTAGTGATCACTGTCATGAAGCAATGTAGTGATCACTGTGGGGAAGCAGTGTAGTGATCACTGTAGTAAAAAAGTGTAGTGATCACTGTGGTGAAGCAGTGTAGTGATCACTGTCATGAAGCAGTATAGTGATCACTCTGGTGAAGCAGTGTAGTGATCACTGTGGTGAAGCAGTGTAGTGATCACTGTCATGAAGCATTCTAGTGATCACTGTGATGAATCAGTGTAGTGATCACTGTCATGAAGCAGTGTAGTGATCACTGTGGGGAAGCAGTGTAGTGGTTACTCTGGTGAAGCAGTATAGTGATCACTGTCATGAAGCAGTGTAGTGATCTCTGTGGATAAACAGTGTAGTGATCACTGTGGTGAAGCAGTGAAATGATCACTCTCATAAAGCAGTGTAGTGATCACTGGGGTGAAGCAGTGTAGTGATCACTGTCATGAAGCAGTGTAGTGATCTCTGTGGATAAACAGTGTAGTGATCACTGTGGTGAAGCAGTGAAATGATCACTCTCATAAAGCAGTGTAGTGATCACTGGGGTGAAGCAGTGTAGTGATCACTGTGGTGAAGCAGTGTAGTGATCACTGTCATGAAGCTGTGTAGTGAACACTGTGGTGAAGCAGTGTAGTGGTCACTGTCACGAAGCAGTGTAGTGATAACTGTGATGAAGCAGATAGTGATCACTGTGGTGAAGCAGTGAAATGATCACTCTCATAAAGCAGTGTAGTGATCACTGTGGTGAAGCAGTGTAGTGATCACTGTCGTGAAGCAGCGTAGTGATCACTGTCATGAAGCTGTGTAGTGATCACTCTCATGAAGCTGTGTAGTGATCACTCTCATGAAGCTGTGTAGTGAACACTGTGGTGAAGCAGTGTAGTGATCACTGTCACGAAGCAGTGTAGTGATAACTGTGATGAAGCAGCGTAGTGATCACTGTGGTGAAGCAGTGTAGTGATCACTGTGGTGAAGCAGTGTAGCGATCACTGTGGTGAAGCAGTGTAGTGATCACTGTCATGAAGCTGTGTAGTGATCACTCTCATGAAGCTGTGTAGTGATCACTCTCATGAAGCTGTGTAGTGAACACTGTGGTGAAGCTGTGTAGTGATCACTGTCACGAAGCAGTGTAGTGATAACTGTGATGAAGCAGCGTAGTGATCACTGTGGTGAAGCAGTGTAGTGATCACTGTGGTGAAGCAGTGTAGCGATCACTGTGGTGAAGCAGTGTAGTGATCACTGTCATGAAGCTGTGTAGTGAACACTGTGGTGAAGCAGTGTAGTGATCACTGTCACGAAGCAGTGTAGTGATAACTGTGATGAAGCAGCGAAAGCGATCACTGTGGTGAAGCAGTGTAGTAAATCACTGTGGTGAAGCAGTGTAGCGATCACTTGGTGAAGCAGTGTGCGATCACTGTGGTGAAGCGTGTAGTGATCCCCTGTGGTGAAGCAGCGTGCGATCACTGTGGTGAAGCAGTTGAAAGTGATCACTGTGGTGAAGCAGTGTAGCGATCACTTTGGTGAAGCAGTGTAGTGATCACTGTCATGAAGCAGTGTAGTGATCACTGTGGTTAAGCAGTGTAGTGATCACTGTCATGAAGCAGTGTAGTGATCACTGTGGGGAAGCAGTGTAGTGATCACTGTGGTTAAGCAGTGTAGTGATCACTGTCATGAAGCAGTGTAGTGATCACTGTGGGGAAGCAGTGTAGTGGTCACTCTGGTGAAGCAGTGTAGTGATCACTGTCATGAAGCAGTGTAGTGATCACTGTGGTAAAACAGTGTAGTGATCACTGTGGTTAAAAACAGTGTAGTGATCACTGTGATAAAACATTTGTATGATCACTGTGATAAAACAGTGTAGTGATCACTGTGGTTAAACAGTGTAGTGATCACTGTGATAAAACAGTGTAGTGATCACTGTGGTTAAACAGTGTAGTGACCACTGTGATAAAACAGTGTAGTGATCACTGTGGTGAAGCAGTGTAGTGATCACTGTGATGAAGCAGTGTAGTGATCACCGTCATGAAGCAGTGTAGTGATCACTGTGATGAAGCAGTGTAGTGATCACCGTCATGAAGCAGTGTAGTGATCACTGTGGTGAAGCAGTGTAGTGATCACTGTGGGGAAGCAGTGTAGTGATCACTGTGGTAAAACAGTGTAGTGATCACTGTGATGAAGCAGTGTAGTGATCACTGTGGTGAAGCAGTGTAGTGATCACTGTGGTAAAACAGTGTAGTGATCACTGTGATGAAGCGTGTAGTGTTTCCCCGTCATTAAGCAGTGTAGTGATCCTGTGATGAAGCAGTGTAGTGATCACCGTCATGAAGCAGTGTATGATCACTGGGGGGAAAGCATTTGAGTGATCACTGTGGTAAAACAGTGTAGTGATCACTGTGATAAAACAGTGTAGTGATCACTGTGATGAAGCAGTGTAGTGATCACCGTCATGAAGCAGTGTAGTGATCACTGTAGTGAATAAGTATGGTGATCACTGTCAAGAAGCAGTGTAGTGATCTCTTTGGAAAAACACTGTAGTGATCACTGTGGTGAAGCAGTGAAATGATCACTGTCATAAAGCAGTGTAGTGATCACTGTGGTGAAGCAGTGTAGTGATCACTGTCGTGAAGCAGTGTAGTGAACACTGTGGTGAAGCAGTGTAGTGATCACTTTGGTGAAGCAGTGCAGTGATCACTGTCATGAAGCAGTGTAGTGATGACTGTGATGAAGCAGAGTAGTGATGACTGTGGTGAAGCAGTGTAGTGATCACTGGCATGAAACAGTGTAGTGATCACTGTGGTGAAGCAGTCTAGTGATCACTGTGTAGAAGCAGTGTAGTGATCACTGGGTGACGCAGTTTAGTGATCACTGTGGTGAAGCAGTGTAGTGATCACTGTGGTGAAGCAGTGTAGTGATCACTGTGGTGAAGCAGTCTAGTGATCACTGTGGAGAAGCAGTGTAGTGATCACTGTGGTGAAACAGTGTAGTTATCACTGTCATCAAGAAGTATAGTGATCACTGTGTTGAAGCATTGTAGTGATCACTGTGGTAAAGCAGTGAAATGATCACTGTCATAGAGCAGTGTAGTGATCACTGTGGTGAAGCAGTGTAGTGATCATTGTCATGAAGCAGTATAGTGATCACTGTGGTGAAGCAGTGCAGTGATCACTGTCATGAAGCAGTGTAGTGATCACTGTCGTGAAGCAAAGTAGTGATCACTGTGGTGAAACAGTGTAGTGATCACTGTCATGAAGCAGTGTAGTGATCACTGTGGTGAGACAGTGTAGTGATCACTGACATGAAGCAGTGTAGTGATCACTGTGGTGAAGCAATATAGTGATCACTTTGGTGAAGCAGTGTAGTGATCACTGTGGTGAAGCAGTGTAGTGATCACTGTCATGAATCAGTGTAGTGATCACTGTGGTGAAGCAATATAGTGATCACTTTGGTGAAGCAGTGTAGTGATCACTGTGGTGAAGCAGTGTAGTGATCACTGTGATGAAGCAGTGAAAGTGATCACTGTGGTGAAGCAGGGGTAGTGATCACTGTCTTTGAAGCAGTGTTAGTGATCACGTGGTGAAGCAATTAGTGATCACTTTGGTGAAGCAGTGTAGTGATCACTGTGATGAAGCAGTGTAGTGATCACTGTGATGAAGCAGTGTAGTGATCACTGTGGTGAAGCAGTGTAGTGATCACTGTGGGGAAGCAGTATAGTGGTCACTCTCTTGAAGCAGTGAAGTGATCACTGTCATGAAGCAGTATAGTGATCACTGTGAAGCAGTGTAGTGATCACCGCCATGAAACAGTGTAGTGATCACTGTGGTGAAGCAGTGTAGTGACCACTGTGGTGAAGCAGTGTAGTGATCACTGGTATGAAGCAGTGTATTGATCAATGTGGTAAAGCAGTGTAGTGATCACTATGGTGAAGCAGTGTAGTGATTACTGTCGTGAAGCAGTGTAGTGATCACTGTCATGAAGCAGTATAGTGATCAGTATGGTGAAGCTGTGTAGTGATCGCTGTGGTGAAGCAGTGTAGTGATCACTGTCAGTAAGCAGTGTAGTGATCATTGTGGTGAAGCAGTGTAGTGATCACTGTCAGTAAGCAGTGTAGGTATCACTGCATGAAGCAGTGTAGGATTTTCCCTTTTCCCTTTTAGAGGTACAGGTTATTCTAAATGGAGAAGTTTGTAGTTGTAATTAAACAGGTATATGGTCAGATCCTACGTTTCCACCCAGGAGAAATACGACCAATGAAAGAGGTCACAGTCTCCTGTTTGTCCATACTATAACTGGTGTCCCCTGAATGAGGTTGTAACACCCTTTTGTTCAGTTTAAATGTAGACTGTTTTTTTTTACTGTTACTATCAACAGTGGTATACTTTTACATGTTAATTTTGCTAATTCACTTAATATTATATTCAGGAGTAATTTCCCATTAGTAGCTAAAATGGATTTAACTCGCTTACAATATTATCTGTCGTATATCCTTAGCTTTGCACATAGGTAGGTTATATATTAGTGTCAACTGCTGGGACCTGGCCAACACCAGTAGGTGTTTTGAGCTGCTCAACCCCGGGCTTCCGACCAAGTCAAAGTCGGCTGGGTAAGCCTCACGGAGTTCATTTCATAACCATCCTCTGGAACCAGAAGGGTCAGGGAATGTATCCACCTCTAAACCACCATACGCCTCTAGAAAATCCATGAATTTTCGGGAACTTTACTGCTAATACTTAATCTTGGTTGAAGGAGGCTGTGATAAACTCTTTAGAGAAAAATGTGAAGCAAAGTGAGCAAGCTACTGTAGTTGTAGGAGGACCTTATTGTAAAGTGAACCTAACATACGAACTCTATTAATGTGTTCGAGCTTTAGGCAACGCCATGTGCATGTACATATACTAATATTTCGTGGACTCACTCAGCCATTTGTAAAAACTTGACCTAGTACAGTGATGTTTAAATGAGAATGGTAAAAGTATTCTCCCCATAGTGCAAAATAGAGAATGTGGATTTAAGAGATATTATGATTATTAATAAATTAAATAAGAAACTAAGAAAATTTCCTTTTATCCTCTCTGAGTGAAGACCTAGACGTACTAAGTTATTTGTTAACGAAAAGCTCTGTAGACCCATGACCAACCTGACACTAAGTTTCGTAAACAAGTGGGGCCCGTCCGGGATTGCTCTCTGATCCAAGGTGCTGGATGAAAAATATCAGCCATCCCAAGGAAGTAAGAGCCAATTCCCATGAGTGAGCTGCTGATCAGTACCCATAAAAATTAACAATGGAGGCTCAAATACAACAGTTAACTTGTGTAGTTTAACCTTGGAGATTGAAGTCTTTAAAACCTTCCAGAGTGCTGGCAAATTGATGTAACGCCTATGAGTGGAAAGTATAACAAATATTACACCGCCGAGACCACTAGATCTATTTGAGAAACATGCTGTTTTTTCAGGAACAAGGGAAGTGGATGACAATGACGATACTGATGAGGCAAGTCTAATATCCTCATTTGAAGAACTTGGACGCGACCGCTTGGAGCAGAAGGACTTGATCCTGGTGGGCCTTCCAACTTCCCTACCCTCTGGTGATGTGGCTGAGCAGAATCAAAGGAAGTTGCTGGTGAGCTGACACCTCTAGGATAGGTAGCCCTGAAATTGGGGCGTTCAAATCACCCTGGCTCACAGAAGCCCCGTCGCATGTGCTCGACCCAAGGAAAGACGGAAAACCTTGTATCCTCCAACCTCCCTCCACTACAGACGGTGGCCATATCACAGAGCCAGTTCGAAAGAAAGGCGCGCCTTATTATTTACCAAATGCCCAAATAGAAGCATACAAAGAAGCTAATGCAGAAAGTTCGAGAGGGTCACCATGCCTAAACGAACGTCAACACAAAGGAAGGAGCTGTGAGGCCCGAGGCCCCCGGGAAATCCTTTCGATATTCATAAAGCAGCATCATTGGTGCCCAAGATTGCGTGTCGATCTGGACACTTACTTCGATTACGTTCGAAATCAGGCTCGAGCTATGCAGTGGCCCAGAAATTTTCGGGCTGTCTTGTTGAATACGACGCTTGACTGAAAGCTCGAGAATGACCGCGGCTTTCCTTACGAAAAGTACATACAATATGACTCCGTCAAAAAGGTCATACGAGACCCTATGAATCAACTCCCTTTGAGCTACCAGCAAGCCTTCCGTACTCTGTCAAGGTTACCAGGGCAAACTTGGGTGGACTTCGCCAGCAGAAGATAGCTTTCGAGAGGTGGCAAAGAGCCCATAATAAAGCAACACGAAGCAGCCAACCCAAATTAATACTACAAGAGGACTTCTTATAATTCTATCTGGGGATTTGTGAAGTTCTCCTGATCGACCTCCAACACCTGATGTGATGGAGACCGCTGCACTGGCCGATCGCATACGAGATATCCAGCCAGCTGATCCGTGATAGATACATCCAGAGAGGAGCAGTAAAACTTGGGCCCAGAAGTGTTCGACCAGTTAAGGTCAAGAACAGAACCTCGCGGCCAAAAGTTCCTTCAGAAGCAGTGACGCTCTCGAACCTGGATAGCTGGCAATGGTGACCGGTTCAACCACACTGAACCGGAGGTGTATAAAGCCAGGAAGAACTTGTCCTGTTTCATATTTTCAAAAGGGAGGTCATTTGAGAAACCATGTTATCAGCTGGCAAGGGATAGAAATATAAGTACGAAAGGAGCTCCTGTGCAAGGTGTCTTCAGTAGCCCACACGCAGGAGTCTACAGCGGATCTAGAAGCCGCAGGACCGAAGGGATCGCTTCACCGAGATGACCGAGATGAGGTGCCATCTCAGGGCAAGAAATTGAAAAGGCAATGAGGCCCATATTTTCAGAAGGACTAAGCTGGTCATGACGAGTGTCAAATGGTACCTGTTAAAACCTATAAGGGAACTGGGAGTTATTTGACATGTTAAAAAAGGGAAATCTTTCTTTATCTGACCGCATGGCTTATACGAAGGATAGATGCACTTCTGGAGGCATAAGGAGGAGCCGTCTCTAGAGTTCCCCTCCAAAGAATTACCTAAGCCTGGGTTGCTATAAAGGATATGCGACTGCGGTATACAGACGAAGGATTCTATTAAGTCCTGCTGACTCTACAGATAGAAATGACCTAAGCAGGCGAAGGAATCAAGAAAGAACCTCTGGTGATAGAAAATACCTCAGGGAGAGGATTTACGTGGTTGAAGGCTCGAATAGGAAGACCTATCATTATTCCGCTGGGGAGTTGTCACTAATCCATGGCAACGAGCCAGGTTACCTCTCTGATCAACAGAGGAAGAAGAGGACAAAGCTTGGGTTTGAACCTATTGTTTAGTGCGGCCCCTGGCCCAAGGCTGCGACGATCTTTGTCTGCAGGGCTATACTCAAACTTTAGATCCTTTAGGTGCTAGAAAGTTTAGACCTGAAGATCTAATCCAAGCATCAGATGGAAGACCACCTCGTTGGAAAAATTAAGAAAGCTGTGATACGAAGAAGAGGCCGAGAATTTGAGGATAGTGTGTTATTCTAGTAGCGGTATCACTTAAGAAGAAAACCACCAGAAAGAACATTCTCTAGGTGGCATCTTTTGCCAAGGCCATAAAGTATTAATCTCTACCTAGACATTATCGGGAGCTTGCATTGAGAGGTCCGCCCATAACAGTCCCAATGGGAGGACATCTGGGAGTAATGGAAAACAATTGTAAATTTGTCAAAATACTTCTTTAGGCCTAGAATGCGGGAAACCGTGTGGAACCTCTATCGCAGTTGCAGAGTCTGGTGTTCAGACCGTCGGTAAAAGACGCCGCACATGACCCCGCCTCCTAGCTCTGCCTCTCGTCCTATCGCCTCCGATGGCAGCATTATTCCCGTTTAATCATCGATTGCGTGGTCCACTCCCAGGACCACAGCGGGAATCAGTACCTATACACTATAATGGATTCTGCCACCCTTTACCCCGATGCCTACCCATCGAAGAAAATAAATGCACGCGCAATAGTCCCGCGCTTTAAGAAGTTTTTCTCACAGGTAGGGCTGCCTCCGTGAGATCCATTCTGAATCAAATCAAACTTCACTTCAAAAATCTTCAAGGAGTCCATGTCCACGCCTTGGTAAATAAAGATCTATCCTCGCTACGAGCTATAGGCCCCAGTCCCAAGGAGCATTGGAACGGTTTCATCCAAACATTGAAGGTGAAAGCGTTCCAACAGTTAGCAATTCAGTAAAGACTGGGACGAGGCATTACCTTTCCTTCTCCTGGCCTAATGGGAAAGCGAGCAGGAAGTCTAGGGTATAAGCCCTTTTTAGCTGATATATATTATACGGTACGTGGACCACTCGCATAATTGAAAGATGAGTATGGACCGGAAGACATACTCCTCAGTTCAGGTATGCCCGGCTTTGATGCAGGTACACCTCACTTTCACGAGGAACCTAGCCGCAGAGAACTTTGAGAAAGCCCATGCTAAAATGAAACTACGATATGAAGAACAGCGGCCTCCGCTCTTATCCACATCGGAGATAAAGGTAATTGGCTCAAAAATTCATGCCCGGACATGCACTGAACCAAGATAAAGAGGGACCTTTGGAAAGTCAATAAAAAAACTAAGTGAAGTGAATTACCTGGTTCGTACCCCAGGGAAAAAGAAATCAGACCATACATACCATGTTAACCATTTGAAGAAATATTATGGATGGTTAAGCCCCGACCGCTGCCATTCCTTCTAGATCCCCAGCAAGGAAACCGAGGGATGTGAGGACTGCTCCAAAGGAAAAGAAGTCCGTCTTATAAACACTCAATTCTACTATGACTGGACGATAATTTTAAAAAATCTGGCCGTGGTGACCGAGCCAAAGAAGTGAAAAATGTGATTTTGAGTACCCATCATTGTTTGGCGATATACCCAGAGAGGAAAACGGATGCAAAATAAGGCAAGCGTTGCAAGTTGGGACACACGACGTGGATGTCCAAGGAGCTGCGGCTACCAAGCAATCCCCTATCGTTTAAGCCCTATTAAACACCAAGCTCTAAAGGTAGGTAAATCGACTTTTTGCTGACCCATGGACTATTGAACGAAGCCAAAGCCCATGGGCCCACACCTGTGTCTTAAGTCCCAAAGTCAGATGGAACCTATCGTATGTGTACGGATTCAAGAAAGGTGAATCCGACACAGTTCCCGATGGTTACCCATTTGCCTAGGTAGATGATATTAATCAATATGGATGCCGGAGCCAAGTATGTGAGCGGCTGGATTTATTGCGAGGCTACTATCAAGTGCCCTGACGGACCGAGCTCAGGACAATCACGTTTACAGTGCATGGAGGCTTGTTCAACTACTTGTTACCCATTCGGGTTGTGTGCAAGCAGCATTCCACGTTCCAGCGACTCATGAATACCTTACTTACAACCTTGAGGGGTTGAAGCCTACCACGACGACCTAGTAGTCTTTTCAGTGACGAGTGGAAGTTCAACATAGCCAGTCTGGAGCTCTTTTTCAGAAATTAGATGCTTATTAACTTTACCATCAATTTTTTAGCAAAAGCAAATATGTGACAAGCAAGTGATAAGTATTTGGCTTCGGATATAGGTCATGGACGGGTGAGCACCCCATCAGTGCAAAAGTGAAGCCAATTGCAACTTTTCCTATACAAAGAACCGAAAAGGGGTGCATAGAATTTGAATAGCTGGTATTACAGACGATTCTGCCTAACTTTTTCACACAGCAGCCCCCCTTTTTCGCGCTAACCTAGTTACTAAAATTAAATTAGCTTTGGTCTGAGTAATGTACAATGGCTTTCAAAGGTTAAAGCGTTTATTGAACTGCTCTCCAGTATTGAAAAGCCCTGAATTTAACTTTCCCTTCCTGTTACATAAAAGATGCCAGCAGTTATGCTGTTGGGTCAGTACTACTGCGGTCCTCCCACCTCATCTGATATTTCTACATCAGATATGTTATTAGTCCTCCACCTAAAGCCACACAACAGAATTATGTAACTGTGGAAAAAGAAGCTCTAGCCCTGTTATCTCCGCTCGAGCATTTTGACGTTTACCTTGAACATCACCCTCATCAGATTACAGTATTACTCATATTCACAACCCTTTGACATTCATTAACACCATGAAGGCAAAGAATGCCAGAATACAGAGGTGGCCCATAGAATTCAACCTTTTTCTATTAAAATCCTACATATAAAGGGCAAACATAATGTAATTGCTGACTCTCGGATGTCTTTTGTCCCGCCCTAAAACCAGTTTGCAACCATATGGCCCTTGTGCGTAACTTACCGCCTAATGTTTCCTTTTTTGCCTACAATTATGTGAATGATTGGTACTGTTTTACAGTTTAGTTTATGAGGTGAAGCTTGGAGACCAGTTAGCTGTGTCCCCCCTTACATGTTGCTTGAGAGACACATTCGTGTCCACCCAAGTCAAGAGAAAAACCCAATTCTGTTGAGGCGATGTCCTGTCGTCTAAACAATATCCTCCTTGAATACCTTCATAAAATCGAAGAAGATTGTCTGGGAAGAATTTTTTTTTTATTTTATTTAATACAACACAATACAATAAATAGATAAAAGAACACAGTCCTCCGTTCTTACAACAAAATTTATAAATTTCATTGTCCTAAATGAACACAGACGAATTAACGTTCGTTGGTCACAAACTAACTGTCTCCCTCATCCCTTTATATATAATATCCAATGTTACTACCTGAGTTACCTGGAGAGAGTTCCGGGGGACAAACGCCCCCGCGGCCCCGGTCTGTGACCATCCACCTTAGGTCAGTGTCCGGATGCGACCCCCCACAACCAGTCCGACTAACACCCAGGTACCCCAATTTACTGATGGGAACATAGACAACAGGTGGAAAGAAAGAACGACGTCCAATGTTTCTACTCTGGCTGGGAATCGAACCCAGGCCCTCACCGTGTGAAGCGAGAGCGTTAACCACCAGGCACAAGATGGCACAATATTCATCATTATTATTATTATATAGCCAAAGATGACCCCAAAACTACAATCTGCATTATTTTTACCACTGTTGTTATTTATATAACCTTCCTAAAAACAGAATCCTTACAAATGCCATAACTGATTCTGTAACACTGTTAATTTTATAATTCCATACACTTTCAACGATTAAACCGATTAATTTTGATAGATCTGATCCTGACAGAAAATTTTTACTAATCATCCCCCTTCACCCCGAAGCAAAGAAACTAAATCACCAACCAGATTGGATATATATAAACTTTCACTAGAGTACAACAAATATTACATTGCTATTTTGACAATTGTGATGCATGGTCACGTGTGGTAAGCAGTGAAATGATCACTGTCATTAAGCAGTGTGGTGATCGTTGTGGTGAAGCAGTGTATTGCTCCACTGTCATAAGCATTGTAGTGAATTCACTGTGGTGAAGCAGTGTAGTAATCACTGTAATGAAGCATTGTAGTGATCAAATGTCATGCAGCAGAGTAGTGACACTGTGGGTGAAACAGTGTAATGATCACTGTCGTGAAGCATTAGTGATCACTGTGGTGGAAGCATGTAGTGAACACTGTCATTAAGCAGTGTTAGTGAACACTGTGGTGAAGCCGTGAATTGATCACTGTGGGGAAGGAGACTAGATATCACTGTGGTGAAAGCAGTGAAATGATCTCGGGTGAATCATGTGGTGATCACTGTTGTGAAGCAGTAGAAGTGATCCTGTGGAGAAGCCGTGAAGGATCACTGTAGGGGAAAAGTCTAAGTTAATCACTGGTGTGAAGTCAGTGTAATGATCACTGTACATGAAGAAATGTAGTTGTATCACTGTGGGGAAGCAGTGTAGTGATCACTGAGTAAAACAAGTGTAGTGATCACTGTGTGAAGCAGTGTAGTGATCACTGTCCCATGAAGCATTGTAGTGATCTCTGTGGATAAACAGTGTAGTGATCACTGAGTGGTAAGCATGAAATGATCACCTCTCATAAAGCATGTAGTGATCACTGTGGTGAAGCATTGTAGTGATCCACTGTGGTGAAGCTGTAGTATCACATCCTCCATGAAGCTGTTATGAACACTGTGTGAAGCAGACTAGTGATCACTGTGTGAAGCAGTGAAATGATCACTCTCATAAAGCAGTGTAGTGATCACTGTGGTGAAGCAGTGTTAAGTTGACACACTGTCGTGAAGCAGCGGTAGTGAATTCAATGTCCATGAAGCTGTGTAGTGAACACAGTGGTGAAGCTGTGTAGTGATCACTCTCATAAGCTGTGTAGTGAACAACAGGTGGTGAAGCAGTGTAGTGATCACTGTCATGAAGCGTGTAGTGATCAACTGGGTGAAGCTGTGTAGTGGATCACTCCATGAAGCTGTGTAGTGAACACTGTGGTGAATCTGGTAGTGATCACTGTTCCATGAAGCTTTGTAGTGATCACTCACTGAAGCTGTGTAGTGATCACTCTCATGAAGCTGAGTAGTGAACACTGTGGATGAAGCTTTGTAGTGATCACTGTCACGAAGCAGTGTAGTGCTAACTGTGAATGAAGCAGCGTAGTTGATCACTGAGGGGAAGCAGTGTAGTGGGATCACATGTGGAGAAGCAGTGTAGAGCCGATCACAGTGGTGAAGCAGTGTAGTGATAACTGTCATGAAGCTGTGTAGTGAACACTGTGGTGAAGCAGTGTAGTGATCACTGTCACGAGCAGTGTAAGATACCGTGTGATGAAGCAGCGTAAGTGGAACACTGAGGTGAAGCAGTGAAGTGATCACTGAGGTGAAACAGTGTAGTGATCACTCGTTGGATAAGCAGTGATAGTGATCACAGTCAAGAGCAGTGTATTGATCACTGTGGTGAACCAGTGTATGATCACTGTGTTGAAGCATTGTATTGATCACTGTGGAGAAGCAGTGAAATGATCACTGTCATTAAGCAGTGGTGGGTGATCGTTGTGGAGTGAAGCAGTGTAGTGCTCACTGTCAGAAGCATTGTAGTGCTCACTGTGGTGAAAGCAGAGGTAGTAATCACTGTTATGAATTGCAGTGTGTGATCAATGTCTGAAGCAGAGTAGTGATCACTGTGGGAAACAGTGTAGTGATCACTGTCGTGAAGCAGTGTAGTGATCACTGTGGTGAAGCATGTAGTGATTCACTGTCATGAAGCAGTGTAGTGATCACTGGAGAGTGAAGCAGAGAAGTGATCACAGTGGGGAAGGAGTCTAGTTATCCACTGTGGTGAAGCAGTGTAGTGATCTCGGGGGGTGGTGACTCAGTGTGGTGATCACTGTGGTGAGAGCTGTGAAGTGATCACACTGGGTGAAGCAGAGAAGTGATCACCGTGGGGAAGGAGTCTAGTTCCACAGTGGTGAAGCAGTGTAGTGATCACTGTCCATGAAGCAATGTAGTGATCACTGTGGGGACGCATGTAGTGACACAGTAATAAAAAAGTGTAGTTGATCACTGTGGTGAAGCAGTGTAAGTTAACACTGTCATGAAGTCAGTATAGTGACACTCCTGGTGAAGCATTGAAGTGTATCACAGTGGTGATGGCAGTGTAGTGATCACAGTCAATGAAGCATTCCTAGTGATCACTGTGGATTGAATCAGTGTTAGTGATCACTGTCATGAAGCAGTGATAGTGATCACTGTGGGGAAGCAGAGTGTAGTGGTACTCATGGGTGAAGCAGTATAGTGATCACTGAGTCCATGAAGCAGTTGTAGTGATCTCTGTGGATAAACAGTGTAGTGATCCACTGTGGTGAAAGCAGTGAAATGATCACTCTCATAAAGCAGTGTAGTGATCACCTGGGGTGAAGCAGTTGTAGTGAACACTGTCAAGAAGCAGTGTAGTGAACTCTGTGGATAAACCGTGTAGTGGATCACTGTGGTGAAGCAGTGAAATGCTCACTCACATCAAGCATGTAGTGATCACGTGGGTGAAGCAGTTGTAGTGATCACAGTGGTGAAGCAGTGTAAGTATCACTGTCCTAAGCTGTGTAGTGTAAACTGTGGTGAAAGCAGTGTAGGGTCACTGTCACGAAGCAGAGGTATGATAACTGTGGATGAAGGCAGATAGTGATCACTGTGTGAAGCAGTGAAATGTCCACTCTCATACAGCAGTGTAGTGATCACTGGTGGTGAAGCAGTGTAGTGATCACTGCGTGAAGCAGCGTAGTGATCAACTGTCCATGAAGCTGTGAAGTGATCACTCTCATGAAGCTGTGTAGTGATCACTCTCATGAAGCTGTGTAGTTGAACACTGAGGTGAAGCTGTGTAGTGATCACTGTCCAGAAGCAGAGGTCGTGATAACTGTGGAGAAGCAAGAGCGTAGTGATCCTGTGGTTTGAAGCAGTGTAGTGATCACGTTGTGGAAGCAGAGTAGCGATCACTGTGTGGTGAATCAGTGTAGTATCACTGTCATGAAGCTGTGTAGTGGATCACTCTCATGAAGCTGTGTAAGTGATCACATCTCAATGAAGCTGTGGTAGTAACCCTGTGGTGAAGCTGTGTAGTGTTCACTGTCACGAAGCAGTGTAGTGATAACTGAGTTGAAGCAGCGTAGTGATCACTGTGGTGAAGCAGTGTAGTGATCACTGTTGGTTGAAGCGAGTGGTAGCGATCACTGTGGTGAAGCAGTGTATTGATCACTGTCATGAAGCTGTGAATGAACAATGTGGCGAAGCAGTGTAGTGATCAACTGCACGAAGCAGTGAGTGATAACTGTGATGAAGCCGCGTAGCGATCACTGTGGTGAAGCAGTGTAGTGATCACTGTGGTGATGCAGTGTAGCGATCACTTTGGTGAAGCAGTGTAGCGATCACTGAGGTGAAGCAGTTTTTGATCACTGTGGTGAAGCAGCGTAGCGATCACAGTGGTGAGCAGTGTAGAGATCACTGTGGTGAAGCAGTGTAGCGGTCACTTTGGTGAAGCAGTGTAGTGATCACTGTCATGATCAGTGTAGTGAATCACTGGTGGTTTAAGCAGTGTAAGTGATCACTGTCCATGAGCAGTGTAGTGATCACTGTGGGGAAGCAGTGTAGTGATCACTGTGGTTAAGCAGTGTAGTGATCACTGTCATGAAGCAGTGTAGTGATCACTGTGTGGAAGCAGTGTAGTGGTCACTTCAGGTGAAGCAGTGTATGACACTGTCATAAGCAGTGTAGTGATCACTGTGGAAAAACAGAGTAGTGATCACTGTGGATAAACATTTAGTGATCAACTGTGATAAAACATTGTTGATCACTGTGAATAAAACAAGTGTAGTGAATCACTTGGTTAAACATGTAGTGAACACTGTGATAAAACAGTGGTAGTGATCACTTGGTTAACAGTGGTAGTGACCACTGTATAAAACAGTGTAGTGATCACTGGCGGCGGAAGCATGTAGTGATCACTGGAATGAAGCAAGTGAAGTGATCACCGTCATGAAGCAGTGCAGTGATCACTGTGATGAAGCAATGTAGTGATCACCGTCATGAAGCCAGTGTAGTGATCACTGTGGTGAAGCAGTGTAGTGAACACTGGGGGAAGCAGTGTAGTGATTCACTGTGGAAAAACAGTGTAGTGATCCACTGTGATGAAGCAGGTAGTGATCACTGGTGGTGAAGCAGTGTAAGTGATCACTGTGGTAAAACAGTGTAGTGAGCACTGTGATGAAGCAATAGTAGTGACACCGTCATGAAGCAGTGTAGTTGATCACTGAGATGAAGCAGTGTAGTGATCACCGCATGGAAGCCGTGAGGAATCACTGTGGGAAGCAGTGTAGTGACTCACTGTGGTAAAACAGTGTAGTGATACACTGTGATACAACAGTTTAGTTGATTCACTGCGTGATGAAGCAGTGTATAGATCACCGTCCTGAAAGCAGTGTAGTGATCACTTAGTGAATAAGTAAATGGTGATCAATGTCAAGAAGCAGATGTATGATCTCTTTGGAAAAACACTGTGTAAGTGATCACTGTGGGTGAAGCAGTGAAGATGATCATGTCATAAAGCATGTAGTGATCAACTGTGGTGAAGAGTGTATTGATCACTGTCGTGAAGCAGTGTAGTGAACACAGAGGTGAAGCAGAGGAGTGATCACTTTGGTGACAGCAGTGCGTGATCACTGTCATGAATCTAGTGTAGTGAGACTGTGATGAAGCAGAGTATGATGACTGTGGTGAAGCAGTGTAGTGAATCACTGGCATGAAACAGTGTAGTGATCACTGTGGTGAAGCAGTCTAGTGGAGACACTGTGTAGACGCAGTGTAGAGATACGCTGTGGTGACGCAAGTTTAGTGATCACGTGGTGAAGCAGTGTAGTGATCCAGTGGTGAAGCAGTGTAGTGATCACGGTGGTGTGTAAGCAGTCTAGTGATCACTGTGGAAAGCAGTGTAGTGAATCACTGTGGTGAAACATGTAGTTATCACTGTCTCAAGAGTAAAGTGATCACTGTGTTGAAGCAATTGTAGTGATCACTGTGTAAAGCAGTGAAAAGATCACTGTCATAGAGCAGTGTAGTGATCATCAGTGGTCTGAAGCATGTATTGATCAAAGTCCCTGAAGCCGTATAGGATCAACAGTGGTGAAGCCGTGCAGTGATCACTGTTCATGAAGCAGTTAGTGATCACTGTCGTGAAGCCAAAGTAGTGATCCCCATGTGGTGAAACGTTAGTGATCACTGTCATGAGCAGTGTAGTGATCACTGTGGTGGAGACAGTGTAGCTGAACACTGACATGAAGCATGGTAGTGATCACTGTGGTGAAGCAATATAGTGATCACTTTGGGTGAAGCAGTGTATGAATCACTGTGGTGAAGCAGTGTAGTTGATCACTGTCATGAATCAGTGTAGTTGATCACGTGGTGAAGCAATATAGTGATCACTTGTGAAGCAGTGTAGTGGATCACTGTGTTGAAGCAGTGGGAGTGATCACTGTGATGAATCAGTGTAGTGATCACTGTGGTGAAGCAGTGTAGTGATCACTGTCATGAAGCAGTGTAAGTGATCACTGTGTAAGCAATATAGTGATCACTTTGGTGAAGCAGTGAGTAGTGATCACGTGAAGAAGCAGTGTAGTGATCACTTGTGGATGAAGCAGTGTAGTGATCACTGTGGTGAAGCAGTGTGTTGATCACTGTTGGAAGCAGTATAGTGGTCCACTCTCTTGAAGCAGTGAAGTGAATCACTGCATGAAGCAGTATAGTGATCACTGTGAAGCAGGTAGTGATCACCGCCAATGAAACAGTGTAAGTGATCACGTGAGGGAAGCAGTGTAGTGACCACTGTGGTGAAGCAGTGTATGTATCACTGGGTATGAAGCAGTGTATTGATCAATGTGGTAAAGCAGTGTAGTGATCACTATGGTGAAGCAGTGTAGTGATTACTGTCGGTGAAGCAGTGTATGTGATCACTTGTCATGAAGCAGTATAAGTGATCAGTATTGTGAAGCTGTGTAGTGAATGCGCTGTTGTGAAGCAGTGAAGTGAATCACTGCAGTAAGCAGTGTAGTGATCCATTGAGTGAAGCAGTGTAGTGCTCACTGTCAGTAAGCAGTGTAGGTATCACTGTCATGAAGCAGTGTAGTGATGTTCTTCTTCTTCTTATACGAGAGCTTGGTAAGATGGTAAGGAAGAAGGATGGTAAGGAAAGAAATATCGAAACGGGTGAAGGGGGAAGAGCGTAGGATATAAAAGGTAAGTGCCCGAAACCACTTTTGGTGTAATTTAAAAAGGTTTGTTAGATAAGAAGATATTCTTGAAAGTGTAATAATCCTAACCCATCAAGTTCACATAAGATATAACAGATCATAATAAGTTACCTGACTCTGAACTGGTAGTAAAAATACAAGTTGCAATTGCCTTTTTTTTTTTTGGATTGCACAACGGATAATAAGCGACAACGAAGGCAATAATTTCCTTTCCAGTTTAAGAAAAATTACTTGAACAAATGGCTCTTACAGTGGGTTCCCGCCACAGTACATATAGCATAATTTTAACAGTAGATTGTTATATAAATATGTCTCCCTAAATGGGGGCGATATTTCTCAGTAAAACATAGAAGGGTTCTGGTGTTACCCAATCATCCTCATCAGGAAGGTTGCTCAATATCATGGGTCGAGGGTAATTATCTTTATGGATAAAACGACGGACCCTCTGTGGGAGAGTCATTCTTTGAGTCCTGTGACAGAGGATATTGATGATATAATCCCGTGGTATTTACAACTTGTATAGGATTTCTCTATCTGGCATAAAGAGTTCTTGCATTGTATAGAGTTGTTTCTTTTTCAGGGTGTCAAGGCGTACATTTAAGGCAGTAAGATTTAGAATTTAGAAAGGACATAGGTAAGTACTGGTTTTCTAACAGAGTTGTAGATGCGTGGAACAGTCTTCCCAGTGGGGTGATAGAGGCTAGACCTTGGGAGCTTTAAGAAGAGACTGGACAAATATATGAGTGGGAGGGGCTGTTTGATGGTGTTGGGGGTGCGGCAGTTGTTTCTTGAGTAGCTTTAGGTAGAGATCGTTTTGATAAGGACCTGCCTCGTATGGGCCAGTAGGCCTCCTGCAGTGTTCCTACATTCTTATGTTCTTATGTAATATCTTGTTGTACGTGTAAATCTGCTGCCATATTAACTCTGTCTCTCCTCCTGGTGCCCTAATAAAGCGAAGAGCTCTATTCTGGACCCGTTGCTACCCGTAGCATGTTGGTCTTTGTTGTTAACTCATTGGGACACAAGGTATTCGAGTATATACTTATTATCAATTTAATAACAGATGTTTTTTGACAAGTGAGGGCTTGATTGAATCGAATGAGACTGCAGAAGCCCGCTTTGGCTATGTGAATCTTTTTAGTTTACATGAATTTGAGTGAGCAGCCTGTCTATTTACATATCCCAAATCTTGTTAGGGTTTTCTAATGGCTACAGTGTACCTCATGATGGAGATACCCCTTTATGCTTCGAATGGTTGATGCAAAAACTTCCTATCGTGCTAACAAGGAACTTTGTCAGATAATTCGTAATTCTCCATTTCTTTTCTCCCAATTACATGCTCGAACGAATCCAAAATTCAATTTTTCTCTGACTCCTCTCATACTTGAATTTTCCTGTATAACCGGAGTTGATGAGACGACATGACAAACATCCATCTGGCAAACTGTGTCACAATTGTGTCATTAAACTCTGTTGAGGAAGGTCATTCCATAAATGTTTGAACAGAATTGACTTAAGACAAGAACCTTGTTGGACCCCACATGTTGGTATAAAGGCTCTGTCGACCTTCCATGAAAGGTGGAATGATTTTGCTATGAGTTAAGAAATTATATATTTAATCGAGAAAAGGTCCATTATGGTCTGGAGGTTCAATGTGGTTTTGTAATCATGCCATAAGCTATCATGATGCCATGAAGCTAACAAAGCTTATGAACATCTCTTGTGGAATAAGGGACAAGATTGCCTTGATGTTCTAGACTTGCTACAGTATCGAAATAACATTTATTGCCTATTGGTACACTCTAATGTGTTCTAAAGCCAAATTGTTTTTCAGTAAAAAGGTGATTAAACACCATATAGTATTCAAGGTCTGTTGGAAAATGATCTTCTCGAGAACCTTTTCAGTGACTTCCAAGTAAATATATAGGCGTTCCTATATTCCCAGGTTGGTGGATGTCATATTGGGCTTAGCAAGAAAGATCAATCCTAGCAGTCTTAAAAACAACTGGAAAATGTCCAGAGGCAAGATGCATTAAAGATATTAACCAAAGACTGTTTTACACATTCTGGTAGGAACTTTATTTGTTTCATTGTTATTCCAGAGAGGCCAGGGGCTCTATTTCGCATTCTTCAATAACCTGACTCATCTCGAGTAATGTAATAGGTCTAGTAAAGCGGGTGGGGACGTCTTCAAGAGTTGAAGTATCGATGGAAGTAGTGGTTTGTAGAACATCCTATGTTCTCATCTCTCCATCATTTAACCAACTGATGGAGATTAATGTTAAATCGACGACTGTTATTGTGGGAGAGATTTTCTCCCAACATCACCCATCTAATTAGCTTGGTCCTGTGGATCAAGTTTAATCTCAACATCTTCATCATCCCTTCATCAGTGAAGGTAATGAATTAGGTATTAGACCTTGTGCTTTGCCCCTAACAGTTTGTCGGATCTTCAAAAATTTTTGCTGGCTCACGTTATACTGATTCTAGCTGAAGAACTATCAATTTCCAATAAGTCCTGTTTGTTATGGCTAAATCCTGTTTAATTAATTTCTTGCTCAATCTGTGCAAATGTAGCTACTGGTGGTTTGTCGCGTATGAAGATGCCTTCGACATTCTCTTTATAATTTCTTTAAAGGGCTCTATTTCCCTATTAGGTTCTATTGTTTGATAGATCTTTGTGAAAGCTAATTGACAAGTTGCATTAGTAGCTTCAATTATTCTATTGTTGAAAGGGACCTGATTGCGTCATCAATTGCAGTGAAGGTAGATTTTCCAATGACACAATTTCATCTCACGCAGATATGCCCATGAGGGGTCAAATCCAAGGAAGTTAAGATTGGTTTTAGAGGTACAGGTTATTCTAAATGGAGAAGTTTGTAGTTGTAATTAAACAGGTATATGGTCAGATCCTACGTTTCCACCCAGGAGAAATACGACCAATGAAAGAGGTCACAGTCTCCTGTTTGTCCATACTATAACTGGTGTCCCCTGAATGAGGTTGTAACACCCTTTTGTTCAGTTTAAATGTAGACTGTTTTTTTTTACTGTTACTATCAACAGTGGTATACTTTTACATGTTAATTTTGCTAATTCACTTAATATTATATTCAGGAGTAATTTCCCATTAGTAGCTAAAATGGATTTAACTCGCTTACAATATTATCTGTCGTATATCCTTAGCTTTGCACATAGGTAGGTTATATATTAGTGTCAACTGCTGGGACCTGGCCAACACCAGTAGGTGTTTTGAGCTGCTCAACCCCGGGCTTCCGACCAAGTCAAAGTCGGCTGGGTAAGCCTCACGGAGTTCATTTCATAACCATCCTCTGGAACCAGAAGGGTCAGGGAATGTATCCACCTCTAAACCACCATACGCCTCTAGAAAATCCATGAATTTTCGGGAACTTTACTGCTAATACTTAATCTTGGTTGAAGGAGGCTGTGATAAACTCTTTAGAGAAAAATGTGAAGCAAAGTGAGCAAGCTACTGTAGTTGTAGGAGGACCTTATTGTAAAGTGAACCTAACATACGAACTCTATTAATGTGTTCGAGCTTTAGGCAACGCCATGTGCATGTACATATACTAATATTTCGTGGACTCACTCAGCCATTTGTAAAAACTTGACCTAGTACAGTGATGTTTAAATGAGAATGGTAAAAGTATTCTCCCCATAGTGCAAAATAGAGAATGTGGATTTAAGAGATATTATGATTATTAATAAATTAAATAAGAAACTAAGAAAATTTCCTTTTATCCTCTCTGAGTGAAGACCTAGACGTACTAAGTTATTTGTTAACGAAAAGCTCTGTAGACCCATGACCAACCTGACACTAAGTTTCGTAAACAAGTGGGGCCCGTCCGGGATTGCTCTCTGATCCAAGGTGCTGGATGAAAAATATCAGCCATCCCAAGGAAGTAAGAGCCAATTCCCATGAGTGAGCTGCTGATCAGTACCCATAAAAATTAACAATGGAGGCTCAAATACAACAGTTAACTTGTGTAGTTTAACCTTGGAGATTGAAGTCTTTAAAACCTTCCAGAGTGCTGGCAAATTGATGTAACGCCTATGAGTGGAAAGTATAACAAATATTACACCGCCGAGACCACTAGATCTATTTGAGAAACATGCTGTTTTTTCAGGAACAAGGGAAGTGGATGACAATGACGATACTGATGAGGCAAGTCTAATATCCTCATTTGAAGAACTTGGACGCGACCGCTTGGAGCAGAAGGACTTGATCCTGGTGGGCCTTCCAACTTCCCTACCCTCTGGTGATGTGGCTGAGCAGAATCAAAGGAAGTTGCTGGTGAGCTGACACCTCTAGGATAGGTAGCCCTGAAATTGGGGCGTTCAAATCACCCTGGCTCACAGAAGCCCCGTCGCATGTGCTCGACCCAAGGAAAGACGGAAAACCTTGTATCCTCCAACCTCCCTCCACTACAGACGGTGGCCATATCACAGAGCCAGTTCGAAAGAAAGGCGCGCCTTATTATTTACCAAATGCCCAAATAGAAGCATACAAAGAAGCTAATGCAGAAAGTTCGAGAGGGTCACCATGCCTAAACGAACGTCAACACAAAGGAAGGAGCTGTGAGGCCCGAGGCCCCCGGGAAATCCTTTCGATATTCATAAAGCAGCATCATTGGTGCCCAAGATTGCGTGTCGATCTGGACACTTACTTCGATTACGTTCGAAATCAGGCTCGAGCTATGCAGTGGCCCAGAAATTTTCGGGCTGTCTTGTTGAATACGACGCTTGACTGAAAGCTCGAGAATGACCGCGGCTTTCCTTACGAAAAGTACATACAATATGACTCCGTCAAAAAGGTCATACGAGACCCTATGAATCAACTCCCTTTGAGCTACCAGCAAGCCTTCCGTACTCTGTCAAGGTTACCAGGGCAAACTTGGGTGGACTTCGCCAGCAGAAGATAGCTTTCGAGAGGTGGCAAAGAGCCCATAATAAAGCAACACGAAGCAGCCAACCCAAATTAATACTACAAGAGGACTTCTTATAATTCTATCTGGGGATTTGTGAAGTTCTCCTGATCGACCTCCAACACCTGATGTGATGGAGACCGCTGCACTGGCCGATCGCATACGAGATATCCAGCCAGCTGATCCGTGATAGATACATCCAGAGAGGAGCAGTAAAACTTGGGCCCAGAAGTGTTCGACCAGTTAAGGTCAAGAACAGAACCTCGCGGCCAAAAGTTCCTTCAGAAGCAGTGACGCTCTCGAACCTGGATAGCTGGCAATGGTGACCGGTTCAACCACACTGAACCGGAGGTGTATAAAGCCAGGAAGAACTTGTCCTGTTTCATATTTTCAAAAGGGAGGTCATTTGAGAAACCATGTTATCAGCTGGCAAGGGATAGAAATATAAGTACGAAAGGAGCTCCTGTGCAAGGTGTCTTCAGTAGCCCACACGCAGGAGTCTACAGCGGATCTAGAAGCCGCAGGACCGAAGGGATCGCTTCACCGAGATGACCGAGATGAGGTGCCATCTCAGGGCAAGAAATTGAAAAGGCAATGAGGCCCATATTTTCAGAAGGACTAAGCTGGTCATGACGAGTGTCAAATGGTACCTGTTAAAACCTATAAGGGAACTGGGAGTTATTTGACATGTTAAAAAAGGGAAATCTTTCTTTATCTGACCGCATGGCTTATACGAAGGATAGATGCACTTCTGGAGGCATAAGGAGGAGCCGTCTCTAGAGTTCCCCTCCAAAGAATTACCTAAGCCTGGGTTGCTATAAAGGATATGCGACTGCGGTATACAGACGAAGGATTCTATTAAGTCCTGCTGACTCTACAGATAGAAATGACCTAAGCAGGCGAAGGAATCAAGAAAGAACCTCTGGTGATAGAAAATACCTCAGGGAGAGGATTTACGTGGTTGAAGGCTCGAATAGGAAGACCTATCATTATTCCGCTGGGGAGTTGTCACTAATCCATGGCAACGAGCCAGGTTACCTCTCTGATCAACAGAGGAAGAAGAGGACAAAGCTTGGGTTTGAACCTATTGTTTAGTGCGGCCCCTGGCCCAAGGCTGCGACGATCTTTGTCTGCAGGGCTATACTCAAACTTTAGATCCTTTAGGTGCTAGAAAGTTTAGACCTGAAGATCTAATCCAAGCATCAGATGGAAGACCACCTCGTTGGAAAAATTAAGAAAGCTGTGATACGAAGAAGAGGCCGAGAATTTGAGGATAGTGTGTTATTCTAGTAGCGGTATCACTTAAGAAGAAAACCACCAGAAAGAACATTCTCTAGGTGGCATCTTTTGCCAAGGCCATAAAGTATTAATCTCTACCTAGACATTATCGGGAGCTTGCATTGAGAGGTCCGCCCATAACAGTCCCAATGGGAGGACATCTGGGAGTAATGGAAAACAATTGTAAATTTGTCAAAATACTTCTTTAGGCCTAGAATGCGGGAAACCGTGTGGAACCTCTATCGCAGTTGCAGAGTCTGGTGTTCAGACCGTCGGTAAAAGACGCCGCACATGACCCCGCCTCCTAGCTCTGCCTCTCGTCCTATCGCCTCCGATGGCAGCATTATTCCCGTTTAATCATCGATTGCGTGGTCCACTCCCAGGACCACAGCGGGAATCAGTACCTATACACTATAATGGATTCTGCCACCCTTTACCCCGATGCCTACCCATCGAAGAAAATAAATGCACGCGCAATAGTCCCGCGCTTTAAGAAGTTTTTCTCACAGGTAGGGCTGCCTCCGTGAGATCCATTCTGAATCAAATCAAACTTCACTTCAAAAATCTTCAAGGAGTCCATGTCCACGCCTTGGTAAATAAAGATCTATCCTCGCTACGAGCTATAGGCCCCAGTCCCAAGGAGCATTGGAACGGTTTCATCCAAACATTGAAGGTGAAAGCGTTCCAACAGTTAGCAATTCAGTAAAGACTGGGACGAGGCATTACCTTTCCTTCTCCTGGCCTAATGGGAAAGCGAGCAGGAAGTCTAGGGTATAAGCCCTTTTTAGCTGATATATATTATACGGTACGTGGACCACTCGCATAATTGAAAGATGAGTATGGACCGGAAGACATACTCCTCAGTTCAGGTATGCCCGGCTTTGATGCAGGTACACCTCACTTTCACGAGGAACCTAGCCGCAGAGAACTTTGAGAAAGCCCATGCTAAAATGAAACTACGATATGAAGAACAGCGGCCTCCGCTCTTATCCACATCGGAGATAAAGGTAATTGGCTCAAAAATTCATGCCCGGACATGCACTGAACCAAGATAAAGAGGGACCTTTGGAAAGTCAATAAAAAAACTAAGTGAAGTGAATTACCTGGTTCGTACCCCAGGGAAAAAGAAATCAGACCATACATACCATGTTAACCATTTGAAGAAATATTATGGATGGTTAAGCCCCGACCGCTGCCATTCCTTCTAGATCCCCAGCAAGGAAACCGAGGGATGTGAGGACTGCTCCAAAGGAAAAGAAGTCCGTCTTATAAACACTCAATTCTACTATGACTGGACGATAATTTTAAAAAATCTGGCCGTGGTGACCGAGCCAAAGAAGTGAAAAATGTGATTTTGAGTACCCATCATTGTTTGGCGATATACCCAGAGAGGAAAACGGATGCAAAATAAGGCAAGCGTTGCAAGTTGGGACACACGACGTGGATGTCCAAGGAGCTGCGGCTACCAAGCAATCCCCTATCGTTTAAGCCCTATTAAACACCAAGCTCTAAAGGTAGGTAAATCGACTTTTTGCTGACCCATGGACTATTGAACGAAGCCAAAGCCCATGGGCCCACACCTGTGTCTTAAGTCCCAAAGTCAGATGGAACCTATCGTATGTGTACGGATTCAAGAAAGGTGAATCCGACACAGTTCCCGATGGTTACCCATTTGCCTAGGTAGATGATATTAATCAATATGGATGCCGGAGCCAAGTATGTGAGCGGCTGGATTTATTGCGAGGCTACTATCAAGTGCCCTGACGGACCGAGCTCAGGACAATCACGTTTACAGTGCATGGAGGCTTGTTCAACTACTTGTTACCCATTCGGGTTGTGTGCAAGCAGCATTCCACGTTCCAGCGACTCATGAATACCTTACTTACAACCTTGAGGGGTTGAAGCCTACCACGACGACCTAGTAGTCTTTTCAGTGACGAGTGGAAGTTCAACATAGCCAGTCTGGAGCTCTTTTTCAGAAATTAGATGCTTATTAACTTTACCATCAATTTTTTAGCAAAAGCAAATATGTGACAAGCAAGTGATAAGTATTTGGCTTCGGATATAGGTCATGGACGGGTGAGCACCCCATCAGTGCAAAAGTGAAGCCAATTGCAACTTTTCCTATACAAAGAACCGAAAAGGGGTGCATAGAATTTGAATAGCTGGTATTACAGACGATTCTGCCTAACTTTTTCACACAGCAGCCCCCCTTTTTCGCGCTAACCTAGTTACTAAAATTAAATTAGCTTTGGTCTGAGTAATGTACAATGGCTTTCAAAGGTTAAAGCGTTTATTGAACTGCTCTCCAGTATTGAAAAGCCCTGAATTTAACTTTCCCTTCCTGTTACATAAAAGATGCCAGCAGTTATGCTGTTGGGTCAGTACTACTGCGGTCCTCCCACCTCATCTGATATTTCTACATCAGATATGTTATTAGTCCTCCACCTAAAGCCACACAACAGAATTATGTAACTGTGGAAAAAGAAGCTCTAGCCCTGTTATCTCCGCTCGAGCATTTTGACGTTTACCTTGAACATCACCCTCATCAGATTACAGTATTACTCATATTCACAACCCTTTGACATTCATTAACACCATGAAGGCAAAGAATGCCAGAATACAGAGGTGGCCCATAGAATTCAACCTTTTTCTATTAAAATCCTACATATAAAGGGCAAACATAATGTAATTGCTGACTCTCGGATGTCTTTTGTCCCGCCCTAAAACCAGTTTGCAACCATATGGCCCTTGTGCGTAACTTACCGCCTAATGTTTCCTTTTTTGCCTACAATTATGTGAATGATTGGTACTGTTTTACAGTTTAGTTTATGAGGTGAAGCTTGGAGACCAGTTAGCTGTGTCCCCCCTTACATGTTGCTTGAGAGACACATTCGTGTCCACCCAAGTCAAGAGAAAAACCCAATTCTGTTGAGGCGATGTCCTGTCGTCTAAACAATATCCTCCTTGAATACCTTCATAAAATCGAAGAAGATTGTCTGGGAAGAATTTTTTTTTTATTTTATTTAATACAACACAATACAATAAATAGATAAAAGAACACAGTCCTCCGTTCTTACAACAAAATTTATAAATTTCATTGTCCTAAATGAACACAGACGAATTAACGTTCGTTGGTCACAAACTAACTGTCTCCCTCATCCCTTTATATATAATATCCAATGTTACTACCTGAGTTACCTGGAGAGAGTTCCGGGGGACAAACGCCCCCGCGGCCCCGGTCTGTGACCATCCACCTTAGGTCAGTGTCCGGATGCGACCCCCCACAACCAGTCCGACTAACACCCAGGTACCCCAATTTACTGATGGGGAACATAGACAACAGGTGGAAAGAAACACGTCCAATGTTTCTACTCTGGCTGGGAATCGAACCCAGGCCCTCACCGTGTGAAGCGAGAGCGTTAACCACCAGGCACAAGATGACATAATATTCATCATTATTATTATTATAGCCAAAGATGACCCCAAAACTACAATCTGCATTATTTTTTCCACTTTGTTATTTATATATCCTTCATACAGAATCCTTACAAATGCCATAACTGATTCTGTAACACTGTTAATTTTATATTTCCATACACTTGTCACGATTACCGTTAATTTTGATAGATCTGATCCTGACAGAAAATTTTTTACTAATCTTCCCCCTTCACCCTGAAGCAAAGAAACTAATATCACCAACAGATTGGGATATATACAAACTTTTACTAGAGTTCATCAAATGTTACATCGCTATTTTGACAATTGTGATGAATGGTTTGAAAAACCGACAAGTTGAAGATTGAGACACTTATGCAGCATATGGGAATCTTTACTGAGGAAACGTTTCGCCACACAGTGGCTTCATCAGTTCAATACAAAGAGGAAGGCGTAAGGAGAGTAGGAGTATGAGGTATTCAGTCCCTCGGCCTGGAGTCGATGTGTTCAGTCCATCAATCTTGTAGAATGTACAAGATTGATGGACTGAACACATCGACTCCAGGCTGAGGGACAACAGCAACCGGAATCAGACTAGTTACCACCCAACCATAATCCGTTACACTACATACCATCCACCCTTGTCATTCGCTAAAACCATTCCCATACACTCCCCCACCATAAAAACCCCTTGAAAAACCCAAACAACCAAAGAAAACCAGTCCCCTCTGGTTATCACTGTACCAATTGCTGGAGACGACTGACTGTAATCTCTCTATAGTTCTCTGGAAAACAAGTTTCCCACTGGACGCCCATAAATAAGTTTGTTCCTACGAGCAGTCCTGTATATACGCGCTGCAATTGCCTTATTCGAATCCTACCCCCGCATCTCTCATTCCCAGGAAATATACAGAAAATCCACTACCACATACATAATCGCCCTTTTTACCTCCGTGATACCCCTTTTACCCTCTAAATGTTAAAAGTCGCGGGGTTTTCTACATTACCCCCACCTAACAGACTAAAACCCTCGCCAACCACATCCGTACCCCCCTCAATTCTTCACAAAAATAAACCGCATGAAATGCCGTTTCTAGCTCACCACACTGACTGCGGGGAACGATTCCCTCACCAAACCCATTAAACTCAAAACTGCTTTTGAGGCTAGGATCCTCATCATGAATCTGTAACAACTCACGTACCTAGGCATTAACCTGAGCCTCCTGAAGTCTTCCCATATCGTCCCAATCATACAATGGATAGACCGATACACCCTGCAGGTTTCCCTTTCCCTCCCACTCAATAAATCCAAACGCTAAACACCCTTTAAAACCAATAACAAAACCCTCAGCATATTAAACATTCAATTAACTCTTTACCTCCCCACCATCTCCGCACATCCCCTCACCTTCCCCACTCTTATCCCTTTTTCCCCTCCAGCCTAACGAATGACTGTTTTTCATATATCGCTTTCACCCTCGGCCCCAGTGCTAAAAGACCCACACCCCCTCTGCCCCACATTCGACATCACCATTCCTTGCTCAGCCATGCTTTCCCAAAACCCCAAACTTTAAGTAGAGCACGTCTCTGTATTTCTTGTACGTCCTGTGTTTCTCAAAGGATACACTTCCCGCTATACCCCAAAACCTTACTTTAAACCAGCGAATTAACTATTACCGCCCTCTGCTGTAATGTGACATCTCCCGCCCGTAAACCCCTTAATCTACTCACTACTTTCTCCACTACCCTCTCTGAATTTACCTGCCTAGCCTCCTGCGCATTCCCCATGTATAAAACTCCACAAATCTTCAAATTATCCAACCACTGCCCACCCAAACCCCAAAACCCAAGACCCACCCCCCCAAGCCCCCCACCTCCAGTAAACACGATTTCGCCCTATTTTACTCTCATTCCCGACCCCTCCCCAAAAATCCCCAAACCCACCCTCCCCACCATACACATTTCCTCCACCCCTTCTATCAGGATAGTGGTATCATCCACATACCCCACAATGCCTTGACCCGCCTTCCCTCCCCCCATTAAAAGCTCCCACCCCTCAACGACCCCATAGAAACGGATGTTGCATGCCGCAAACAGAATTGTGAAAGAGGGCACCCCTGCCGTAATCCCCTCTCCATTTTAAACAGCCTTCCCAATCTGCCATTAACTTGGACCCGTACCATAGCCGCTGAGTATAGCGTGTCAACCCACCTCGCCATTTCCCAGTCCAAACCCCAGACGCAACAAACAAGCCCTCAAAAATTTTCTATTCACACAGTCATATGCATTCTCCAATCAATACCAAAGTTCTCCCCCTTTGCAACCTCCAAAAAGTCCTTATTTCCCCCATGCCCAACTCTCATACTTCGTCCCGGTATACCCATCTGTCCCCTATGTACAACCTCCCCAATTACCTTCTTCATCCTATTATTAATATCTTTGAAAAAATCTTGTAGTCAGAACACATTAGTGAGATAGCTCTATACGCACTTAAAACCTCCCCACTTGCTTTTTCCAAACCAACACAACCACTCCAATACTTGTGTCTGACTTAGCCTGCCCTCCCGCAGCATACAATTCATGACCTCCACCAGACAAGTCTTAATATGCCCCCAATGAACTCTGTAAAAAAATCATTTAAAATTCCCTCGATGCCCGGTGCTTTTCCAGTTACTCATGTTAAACACTGCCTCCTCAACTTCCACCACACTAATTGCTCCTCCCATCTCCATCCCCTCCACTTCTTTCTGCCCTAACCCACACCCCCCCTCCAACATTTCCTCAAAAGCATCGCCCCCCCCCTTTCTCCATTTCTCTCGAAACCAGAAATCAGTATAATTACTCATGCCTTCTGTAGTAGTAAGCACCTTTGTCCTTATGATATCCACCCATATCCTCGCTCACCTCTAATTGCAAAATAGTTGACTCCTTCTGCCTTACCCTAAACGTCTTAAAACACTTCCCGAAGGTTTATCCCCCCACAATACAGCCTCCAATCCTGCCCTCACACGCACGGCATCATAATCTGTCATTGTGTAACTCTGCCAGTCTACCTCTAAGTTGCTCCACGGTCCCCTACTGCTTCCCCACTTCCTCCTCATAACACTCGTTCAGCTGAAAATTCCAAATAATTCTGTAACCCATACCTCCCCCTGGCCTCTTCCCGTCCCCTATTTTTAAGAATCCCGCAATACCCGGCTTAGCTCGCTTCTCCCCCATTCCAAGACACACGCCCCACATCCCCTTTATCCCGAAAAGAGATCACCAATCCCCAAAAGCCTCACTCACCCCCCCCTTCACAAGTCTGCATTTATTTCCAATAACCAGTGTGTATCCTAACCATACCCTCCCCAAACAAGATCCGCAATAACCGCTGTGGTCCGAAAACCCCACATCGAAGGTCCTAACTCCCAGAACTCGTATTGCCTCCATAGCATAGAGCCTGTCCAGTCGTGCAGCTTAACCCCTTCGTACAAATGTATACTCAATCCTCTAACCACCCCCCCCCACTACATCAAAAAATCCAAAAATCCCCCAACACATTGCGTAAAAACCCCAAACCCCAACCCCCCCCCCTCGGTTCCACATCAACCTGTGTATGACACAATTCCAATCTCCTCCTATCACAGTAACTAAAGGCAATCCCTCAAATAAAAAAGCAAAACATCCTCACGAAAGTTACCTTAACTGCTGCATTTCCATCCGCCGGCATGTATACTCCTATAAAACAAACCCTTGTCTCACCCCACTCTCCCTCTACCCGGGACCACCTTTTCCCCCCCCACCCTCCTCCACCCCAAAACGCAAGGGACTGGTTTCCTTCACAGCCACAGCAACCCCCCTTTTAACCTCACCGATCCAACTCACATTTAACTTATAACCCTTCAAGCGCAACTCACATCCAAACTTGTAATTATGCTCCTGTATGAAACATATATCCACATCTAAACTCCCTAAAACCATTTTCCCTCCACACTCTCTTAATCTCAGCTCTCAGGCCGTTAACATTAATGGTGACCACCTTGAAATTTTTACAATAAAGGCGGCTTTCCCCGCCACTTTTGAAAGGTTGCTCGAAAGACGTGGTTGTTGACTATAGCCACGTTTGTCACTTGGTCTATCCAGACCTCGTTTCCCCCCTTTTCCTTCGCCCTTGCAGCACCACAAACCGGTTTCCACCATTCCCCGGTAGCTCTAGCCCCGGGCTTCCAAGGTTTCTTTCCAGATCTCTGCCCTGGCGTTAAGACATTTTTCCAAAAATCAGATGCCCAGCTGCTCGCTTACGTGTGCCCTCCACACGTTGCCTCAAACATCCATGTCCTCCTGGTGCACCTCAACTCCACCGTGTGCTGCTTACTCTCGTTGCACAAGGTGTTCTCACACTTTTGTGCAGCTGCTACCCCTCCAATACCCTCCCGTCCTTCTCCCCTTCCTGACTGTCTTCCCTCCCCCAAAAGTCTTTCAAGACCTGTCCAACAGACCATCCTGTTGTAAGTCACTTCTGTCAACAGTCTCATCCGTAGATGGTCGCTCAGACATAGTTCCCACAGGTAACGTGGCGCACGCTCCCATCTCCGACTCCGCTCTGTCTACTTCTTCACTCCAACTTCCAGACGCCCGTCTTGCAGCTTCACCTGGTCTCAGGGGCCAAGGAAAGCAGCTGTTTGTTCCACGTTGTTGGCACCTTTTCCCTCCGTCCCTGCCTTTGATGACATTGGGCCGCCATATGGTCATAAAACCCGCACAGCCTACATGTCCGACTCTGTCCTGCATAATATGCATAAACCTGTGTTCTGAACTCTTCCATCAGAACGTACGATGGTATAGGTTGTCTCAAAGTCATCTTCAATGTGAAAGACCCCTCTGGCAGCCCCATATAAGGCCCATCCTTCCACACTCCCAACTGTGCCGATGGATCTTGCCATACCTACGGAATACCTCCACAACATCATATTCCAAGGCCTCAAAGGGGACATTTCTCACCTTTACCCACGTTACATAGCTTGATACGTCATGTAGGCAGACCTCCACTGCAGAATTAACGGTCATCCTCTTTCTTGAACGCGTTTGACTATGCTGGAGTAAACCCCGCACTCCCTTTAACTTGATGAAGTCCTGTACACTCCATTCACTGCTCAACCATACAACTCTTCGTTCGGTATGCCATATACATCGCGGATGATACTTGGCAGAAGCACCTGCATTGTAGAACTACTCAGGGCACCACGTACCAGCACCACACAGACAGTATTCACCCTGCGTCCATGTCTGTCCGCCATTTTGATTGCTCAAAACAGGTAAACTGCGCAGAAAATCAACTGAATCGGGAGCGCCTGCGCAGCACGTCCACTCGGCCTGGAAGCGAAGAGGACAATGATGACGAATTGGCGGTGAAATGTATACCGGTCTTGTTATATTGGTATTTCAGTTCTTCTACTGTATCTAAAAGATTCAGGGTTATTTTTGTCCTATTGTCAGTGCGACATTTGGTCGTGTGCAGGGGATGTTACACCTTTTTGTTTAGTTTAAGTAGACTGTTTCTACTTGTTACTATCACAATGGTATACTTTAACATGTTATTTTTGCTATTTCACTTAATATTATATTCAGGAGTAATTCCATTAGTAGCTAAAATGGA
This sequence comes from Cherax quadricarinatus, assembly GCF_026875155.1. Classification (NCBI taxonomy): domain Eukaryota; kingdom Metazoa; phylum Arthropoda; class Malacostraca; order Decapoda; family Parastacidae; genus Cherax; species Cherax quadricarinatus. Next base: position 104,844,346 of record NC_069404.1, read on the forward strand.
TTTACTCGACTTTACAATATTATCTGGTCGTATTACTTAGCTTTGTACATAGGTAGGTTATATAATTAGTGTCAACTGCTGGTGACCTGGCCAAGCACCAGTAGGTGTTTTGAGCTACTCAACCCCGGCTCCGACCAAGTCAAAGTCGGCTGGTAAAGCCTCACTGAGTTCAGTTCATACCTTCCTCTGGACCAGGAAGGGTCTAGGGAAGTATCCACCTCTAAACCACCATTCGCCTCCCTAGAAAATCCCAGGAATTTTCGGGAACTTACTGCTAATACTTATCTTGGTTGAAGGAGGCTGTTGAGAAGCTCTTAGAGAAAGTGAAGCCACGTGAGCAAGCCTCTGTAGTGTAAGAGGACTTATTGTAAAGTGAACCCTATCATAAGAAATCTATTAATGTGTTCGAGTTTTTAGGCAACGCCTCTGCATGTACATATACTAATATTTCGTGACTCACTCAGCCATTTGTAAATACTTGACCTAGTACTGTGATATTTTAATGAGAAATGGCAAAAATTTTCTACTCATAGTGCAAAATATGAGAAGGTGGATTTAAGTGATTATTATGATTATTAAATTAAATAGAAACTAAGAAAATTCCTTTTTCCTCTGAGTGAAGACCTACACGTACTAAGTTAGTTATTTTGTTACGAAAAGCACTATAACCCAGGGACCAACTGACTATGCTCGTAACAGAGGTCCAATGTGCGATTTAAAGAATGGGCCTTGAAATGACAAGTTTCTAGCTGTCATGATATTAAATAGTTGTTTTCCTTTTAAGTCACCAGTGGAATACCAGCTCCACAGTTAGAGAGCAGGGTGATGAGCATTAAAATCTCCCGCTAGAAATTGTTGGAATATTTCTGCTTAATATCCTATATAGAGGAATTGACTGTATATTTTTGTTGTCTCGGGGGGGGGGGAAATATCCAGTTCCTATCACTAGTTGGCCATGAGACGTCATTTCTATTGCAAGAATGTTATCTTCATCAGCATGAATATTTTTAAATGTATAGCCTAATTTAACTAAGATGGCTACGCCACTATATGGTCCTCTCGATTTCTCCACAGTAGAGTAACCACATAATTTAATATGTTGATCAACTCTTGCAGCTGTCTCATTCAAGAGTATAACATCGAGATTGTAATTATGTAGTTCAACCTCAAGGAGGTAACGGTTATTAAAGAAATGTTGAACATTAAGTTGGAAAATTGTAATCCCCATTATTTCTTGCACTTCGCTCGTGTGCTGCGGTCTGAACGTCCGCAAGTAATGTCATGTTTGGTATCCACACTATCCCTGCTGGACTCGTCAAGGGGAGGAGGGAAGTTCAGCGTAGTTGCTTGTGTATTAAAAGTGTCATCATCTTCACAGAATTGGTAATATTAACAGAATCATTAGTCATTGTAGTCATCATCAGAAAACTGAGGTATGATATTCCCAATTACAGGAAGCAGAGGCTCGTGAGAGTTAATGGGAGACTGTGGAGGCTCCAAGAGAAAATTTGGTAGGCAAGGTGAATTAGCCTGAGAAAGTTCCTGTTCAACAGGATCAGCTTCAATAGCGGGAGAGTAAGCACCAATCTCTGGGGCACCGTTATGGTCAGGTATTGACTCATCGGGTTGAGGGGAGTTGACAACCTGGGTATGCGAGGTGGGTGATCCCTGGACCAGGGATGACTTAGGCTTATTTGTAGATGTAGAGTAGGGTACATACTTCTTATGAGAAGGCTGGGCCATAATAACCTTCACATTTTCTGGGATAGTGATGGGAGTGATCCCATTAGCCATTAACAAATCATTTAAAACCTTAGAGCAGAGTTGAATGTCACCACCTGCTATGTCTTTGGTCATCATATACATTAGTTGTGCTCTCGTCATATCCCCGGCTGTGGATACCTGAGACATAGGAGATGAGACTGAACCTTGTTGTTGCGTTTGTGTATGTTGTAGGTGAGGGTTAGATTGAGGCACTCCAAGAGGGGCAGAATTCCAAACATTGGAACCAGTGGTAGAGACCCGAGGAGCCCCACTAGATCCAGGCAGAGCTGGAAAGGAAGTTTAGGACATTGTTGGCGGTGCCTGGGGAGTGGTCTTCTTAGAAGTGGACAGTTTCTTAGCTTCTATAATTTTCTGCATTTCCTTTTTCCTCTCAGGACAGATAGCAGAAACAGCACGATGTTTTCCATTGCAGAGGACACATTTGGGCGTATTTTTATTAGTACAATCTCTAAGAATGTTGGCCAGAGCAAATGCTGCAAATCTTTGCTTGAGTACTGCATTTGTTGGTGGTATGACCAAAGGCATAACATTTAAAACATTGTGTCACACTGACAAATCGTTCAAGAGAGATTTGGTCAGGTGTACATCTGGTGCCAAAACATTTGAAGCCATTTTGACACACATGTTTGGCCTCTTCAGGTGTCTCAAGTATTAACTTTAAGGTTACCTGGTTGTTGTTAGGTTTAGAGAATTTATGTGCTTCGACAGCCCTAAATTCAGAATTCTCCGTATTAAAGTCTTCAACAATTTCATTCGCTGTCCTATGTCGCATGAAACTGTTAATTCTGGCAACAAACACAGTCCTCTGGGCTTGATAGCTTTCTGGTGCAACTGGGGTAACACCAAAAGTCTTCAATTTTTCCAGAACATCATGCTTCAGCAGTTGAAGTAACTCTTCTTCAGAAGAGAGAAGTACTGCTCCAGAGTGGGTTTGAAAAACATCCACTGGAGCAAGTTGAATTCGAGCAAATACATGCTAGAATTTTCATCGTCTTTTGGTTGCCATCAATACATAATCTCTCTTATCCTCGCCATGATGTCTAGAAGGTGCATCTGGCAGAGAAGTTACTTTAACAAAAGGGTCTTTCCTTAGTGTTAGTCTAGCATCCTATTTCAGCTGACTTATGAAGGTCAGCCCCTAAGATAGCCTACCCTCGAGTGGTGAGGGGAAAGGGCCCAAGGCAAAGATCGGCCGGATTTTAAAAAACTACACGGGTCCTAGCCGGATGGTAAAATGCCTTGTGTTAACTCGCCAAAGCAAATTTGCCGAAAAAGAAGAAGATGGGAAAACCAAAGGGGTGCAATGTATGTAGTTGTTAGTGTGGGGCCCAGTGAGATGTTTGGTGAGGGAGGATGGGGAAGGGGGGGGGATGGGGAAGAGAGGGTGAACAACCAAGAAGCACCGCCTTCCCTTTTGATGGGAGGGGGCCGAATGACTGCAAGCAAGTTTCCTCTCCTTGGTGAAAAATAGCTCAGATAACCCGAAAAATTTCGAGTAACATGTTCAGGTTCTCACCGGAATTATCAGGAAAAATAAAGAAGGAAAAAACGACGTTTTCTTCCACGGCGGCTGGGCGGTTCCTTTGTCTGTGATTGGGTTTTAGTGCCACTGTGGTGAAAAGCGTAGTGACTTTGTCATCAACAGTAAGTGATCACGGGGTTGAAGCATGTAGTTGTCAGCTATTTGCTGACCCTGTATTCCCTGTATTAAACATAGCATTTATATCCCCATTGCTTAGCACGGATCCCTCGGGGCCTTTGGGCTTGGGTGACGCATGGGGATAACAGGGGCGTGACCCTCTTCCCGGTCTCACCGGGGGCAACCTACAGTGCGTGAACGGGCTTGGCACCGGGCTCCATTCTCATCTCAGTCTGACAATATTTTACCATCCTACAAGTGTCTACTTTAAACCTACGATATCCCCATTCAAGAACCCTTTTACGATAATGTGCCAGCGGTGAGCCTGTAATTCGACGATTACAGCGATTTCTGGAGAAAAATTGTCGACCAGAAAAGACGGCCATTTCGTGTGACCAGTAGGCCCCCGACTACCGGGGTTTTCACCCCATCCACTACCTCAAGCCAGCTACTCTACCAGCCTACTTTATTCACGGTCAGTTCTTTGATTAGGTTTCCTGTTTTTTTGCATTACCCCCCGGGTTGACCCGAGTTTGCAAATAGCCAGCTTCCATTGTGGTGGGGGGTCAAACCCCCAGCCCAGTCCAGCCTACCCACTCATCCAATTATTTTGCCTGCCAAGCCAGTTTCCCCCCGCGTGCTCCTCTTTTGGAAGTTATCAAGCTTTTCGTTAAAGGGGTTTAAGATAAGCCAGCTGCAACAAACCCGGGTTCTTACCCAGTACTCAGGCAACCCAGGACTAGTTTTCATCGTTTGTGATTCTTCCCAAGCATTCTGATCCCCTTTGCATCCTTGTGGTGTTGTATATTTGGGGGTTTATTTTAAGCAAGTCGGCTTAGTTTTATCTTTGCCGTGTGGTTTTTCAGTGAGGCTTACGACGTTAAAACCATAACCCCAGCCACTCCGATCACGGTGCCCAAACCCATTGCCGGGTCTCGCGCCTCGCTCGCCATTCCCCCAAAAACCCAACTAAAGTGGGCCCATTACAACTCACTACCTCATCAGTGTTTTGGTGCCTTAAGGGTTGTAGCACCATTTTTTAAGGACCACATAGGGGTAAAGAGCTGGGTTTTCGCGCCATTTTTAAAAAAAGCCTCCGTGTGTTTCTCTCGCCTTTAAAAGCGCAATTCTACGATCATCTGTGAAAGGGGACACAGCAAGCAAAAAAACAATCCATCAATCTCATTTTTTTTTCAAGTGTTCAGCGTAATATTTTTTTTTTAAGACATTTGCGAGTTTTGAGACATTTCTTTTGTTTCCCAGTGAATTTTTCTCTTAGTGAAATTAGTATTTCTTGTCAGCTCAGTTTTTAAATGACTGATTGCATTAATTTTTTTAAAATCTCCTTAATTTGGTTTTAAATTTTTGTGATTATTTTTATCTTTTTTTTTTTGTGGTTTCTTTTTTTACAACTTGAAAAATTTTCTTAGTGTTTCCTTTTTTTTTGCAACATTGGGTTTTTTTAAAAATTTTTTTTCTTCAAATTGTGATTTTTTCTCGTAAATTTTTTTCATATTATTCGCTTTTAAAATTTTTGTTTTTTTTTTTTTCCCAGAAGGGGGTGGTTTGGGGGGGGAAAAGGGGGGGGGGGGGGTTTAATTTTTTTTTTACAGACAATAGGCCTTTTTAAAGCTCCAGCAAAAAATTGTTTACAAAATTTTTAAAAAAAAAAAACACAGTTTCCCATTGCAAAAAAAATTCTAGTACTGATTTATGTTGATTTTTTGGGTGCTCTCATCCGTAAGTGTTGATTTTTTTTTGTTGTGTGTTTTTGCCCCTATTTTTTTAAATTTTTTATTGAACAAATTCACTCTTATGCAATTTTTTTAAGTTCCCCTTTTAAATAAATTGTTCTTTCGCTTTTTGTTTAAGTGCTTAAGATTAAAGTGTTCTTTTTCCTTGATATATTTCTTTTTTTTGTTGTTATAATTTTATTAGGGCACATTGACTCATTTTGCAATAATTTTTGTGCAAATATTGTTTTGCTTTTTTAAAGTTTTTTTTGCAGAAAATTTTTGCAGGTTGTGAATACGTTTATTACAGTGCGTTTTTTATGCTTGTTTTGTGCATATATTTTTTTCTGCTGTCATTTTAATTTTATTTAGCGAATTGTTGTTTTTTTAATTTTTGCACAAATTTTTTGATCCATTTTTTTATTTTATTGTGTATTTTCCTTGTTTCATTTAAAGTAAAGACAACTCACTGTCCTTTTTTCAATTTAAAAATAAAAAGTTTAGCATTTAGATTTGAGCAAAGTACAAATTCTCTATTTTCAGTGTTTTTTTAAGTTCTATTATTTTTGTGGAGTTTTTTGCTTTCGTGTAACTTGTCAATTTTTAATTACTTATCAGAATATTAAGCATTTTTTTTCCATTTAAGCTTATTTGCATTCTCTCCATTTTTTTTTGCTTATCCCTTCAGTATTTTTATGAAAGATGTCCCCGTCACTTTTGAAAAGTTCATTAGTGTATATTTTCCCGTCAAAGTCAATATGAATCGTCCACAGTAAACCAACTTCCCCTACACTGAAAACAAAATCTAGCCCCTTTAGCAATTGTTTGTTCTCACAGCTTGTATCTGAGATTTGTTAAAGTGCGCTAAATTGAAAATTTAGATAATTCCTAAGATCCACGAATTACTTATTAAAGTAGCCCCACGGTCAGGGACAGTAATTCGTCATTCCGTCTGGTTCCACCTATACCTTCAATTGCAGGATATGTTCCGTTGCCTCAAGTGTCCGGGGCACTCAGATGCCCTTTAGTGCCAGCCTATCCCGCAAAACTGCTAGTTCAGTAATAGTTTCTTTTCCCCAGGGGGTGCCCCTTTTCAGAAAACGATTTCTTTCAACTGTAATGCCATTTTTGTTTATGTGACATGCTGTCTGCAGAAGACGTCTCTGTTACAGCATGTTCTCACTAGAGTGTCTGTTTTTTCCCAATGTTCCAAAGGTGATCCCCTCCGTTACAGTAATCATGCATTTTAAGAAGTTTTTTCTCAGTAACTTTTACATGTTAACGTTTTAAGTGTATTTTTTATAGTGTACCCGTGTCATGTGTGCGACTCAGATTGAATATCAGATTGTTCACCGTGTTCATTTCTTTCCCCCTGTGCTTGCGTTTAGAAGAATTTGTTCCCCTTGCTCATATTTCGTATTTAAACGTTTTTAATTTTTTTTTAAAGGGGGGGGGGTCATCCACTCCACCCATTTGTTTTTTTCCCCAGAAGGAAGAACTGTTACCTTTTTTTTCCCGAAAAAACGCCTACTGGAAGGTTAGCCAGATGGCCCTGACTATCCCAAAAGTTCAATCCCCTTTTGAACATTTTCCTGGCAAGTCGAATGTGTCGCAGATGCTTATCGCGACACGTTAGTGTATTACTGCAGATCCTCCATTTACTGTCGGGAGTCAAAAATGCCCAAAATAGATCCCTTGGTCGGGTGTTCGATTCCTTCTCCCGGAAAACCCCCTTCTTCTGTAAAGCCCCCAACCCCCCATTATGACTTTGAATTCGGGTTACTGTATCAAAAGTCAGTTGATACTCCTAGCGACATTAGTAATTCCCAGTCACTGTGTTTTTAGTTGTATTTTTGTAGATCTCTTCAGATTTTCTCTCAAGGGATGTGTTTGCCATTGCAGAGGGGAATTGACCCTCCCAGAGTGAAAACCATTCTGCAACGTAAACCTTACCCTCGCAGAAAAGGGGTTTAAATGTACTAGTCTGTATAATAGATTCCGGATAATGAAATTGTCAACTGTGTGTTTTTTTATTTGTATATTTTGTTGGAAATTTTTTGTGTTATTCCCCCCCCTATTCTGAGAATTTCAGTTAGATTTTAGTGCACCCAATCTGCCTTTTGTTAAAAAACTTCTTTTTATAATTATTCTTCCCAGAATCGTAAGTGCATGAATCGATCGATCGATCAATTCCCTCCAATTTTATAAGATTTTTACTTATGTTTTAATGATTCGTTAACCCATTACGCAAAATCATGTTTTTCCCCCCATTAGTTCAAGTTTATATGCATTTTTTATTGTTAGAATCAGCCCAATCCGCTGCCGTTCAGCCTATAGATAGTATGTATGTCGGGACAAATCGTAACAACCCCCGTCGCAAGTTGTGATCCCCGTATTTCCCCGTATATATCATAGCAATTGTATCCTCCCTGTGCTTTTGGGCACGGATCCCCTAGGCCTTTGGCTTGGGTGACGTCATAGGGATACACTGGAATGATCCCCTGTCCCCGGTCTCACTCGGGGCAGCCTACAGTGGGAACAGCTTGGGACCGGGGCCCCTCCCATCTCATCTGACAATATATTTTCCATCCTACAGTGTTCTACTTTCAACCACGATATCTCCATTCAAGAACCCTTTCGAATAGTGATCACGGGTGAAAAAGTGAAATGATCACGTGGTGAAGTGTATGGATCACTTGGTAAGCAGTGTAGTGACCTGTGTTTGAAGCAGAGTAGGATTTTAAGAAATCGTAATGCACGATTGCAAATAAACCTACCCCCCGGGCCGGGGTTGAACCCCCGGTCAAGAGTCTCAAAATCCCGCCCCTCGGTTAGCCCTAACCAGCTAGCCACAAAAAGATTCATCCCAAATAGGTATATTTCTACACCATAGGAAAATTACCCAGGCACCTCTGTGACCACACATGCAAGACAATAAGCGGCAGCTGGTCAGTGGCTAACGGACGGGGTGGGTTTTGGACCTATGACCCCGGGTTTTAAACCCGCCGGGGGGAGGTTTATTTGCAATCTGTCAATTACGATTTCTTAAGTCATGTTGACGGCAGTGAAGGGACTTGAGCTAGAGTTCGTCACGGCCACGCTAGCTGGAGATTCGTCTGTAAAAACTTGCATATGTGGTCACAGAGGTGCCTGTGCTAACTTTCCTATGGTGTAGAAATATACCTAGTTGGATGAATCTTATTGTGGCTAGCTGGTCTAGTGGCTAACGCGACGGGCTGGAGTTTTGAGACTCTATGACCGCGGGTTCAATCCCGGCCGGGGGTATGGTTCAGAGTAGTGATCACTGTGGTGAAGCAGTGTAGTGATCACTGTCATGAAGCAGTGTAGTGATCACTGTGGTGAAGCAGTGTAGTGATCACTGTGGTGAAGCAGTATAGTGATCACTGTGGTGAAGCAGTATAGTGATCACTGTCATGAAGCAGTGTAGTGATCACTGTCATGAAGCAGTGTAGTGATCACTGTGTTGAAGCAGAGTAGTGATCACTGTGGTGAAGCAGTGTAGTGATCACTGTCATGAAGCAGTGTAGTGATAACTGTCATGAAGCAGTGTAGTGATCACTGTGGTGAAGCAGTGTAGTGATCACTGTGGTGAAGCAGTGTAGCGATCACTGTCATGAAGCAGTGTAGTGATCACTGTGGTGAAGCAGTGTAGTGATCACTGTCATGAAGCAGTGTAGTGATCACTGTGGGGAAGCAGTGTAGTGATCACTGTGGTGAAGCAGTGTAGTGAACACTGGGGTGAAGCAGTGTAGTGATTGGTGTCGAGAAACAGTGTAGTGATCACTGTGATGAAGCAGTGTAGTGATCACTGTCATGAAACAGTGTAGTGATCACTGTGGTGAAGCAGTGTAGTGATCACTGTTGTAAAGCAGTGTAGTGATCACTGTCATGAAGCAGTGTAGTGATCACTGTCATGAAGCAGTGTAGTGATCACTGTCATGAAGCAGTGTAGTGGTCACAGTGGTGAAGCAGTGTAGTGATCACTGTTATGAAGCAGTGTAGTGATCACTATGGTGAAGCAGAGTAGTGATCACTGACTTAAAGCAGTGTAGTGTTCGTTGTGGTGAAGCAGTGTAGTGATCACTGTAATGAAGCAGTGTAGTGATCACTGTGGTGATGCAGTGTACTGACCACTGTTGTGAAGTAGTGTAGTGATCACTGTGATGAGCAGAGTAGTGATCACTGTGGTGAAGCAGAGTAGTGATCACTGTGGTGAAGCAGTGTAGTGATCACTGTTATGAAGCAGTGTAGTGATCACTGTGGTGAAGCAGTGTAGTGATCACTGTGATGAGCAGTGTAGTGATCACTGTGGTGAAGCAGTGTAGTGATCACTGTTATGAAGCAGTGTAGTGATCACTGTGGTGAAGCAGTGTAGTGATCACTGTGATGAGCAGTGTAGTGAACACTGTTATGAAGCAGTGTAGTGATCACTGTTATGAAGCAGTGTAGTGATCACTGTGGTGAAGCAGTGTAGTGATCACTGTGGTGAAGCAGTGTAGTGATCACTGACATAAAGCAGTGTAGTGTTCACTGTGTTGAAGCAGTGTAGTGATCACTGTTGTGAAGCAGTGTAGTGATCACTGTCATGAAGCAGTGTAGTGATCACTGTGGTGAAGCAGTGTAGTGATCACTGTCATGAAGCAGTGTAGTGATCACTGTGGTGAAGCAGTGTAGTGATCACTGTTGTAAAGCAGTGCAGTGATCACTGTCATGAAGCAGTGTAGTGATCACTGTCATGAAGCAGTGTAGTGATCACTGTCATGAAGCAGTGTAGTGATCACTGTGGTAAAACAGTGTAGTGATCACTGTGGTAAAACAGTGTAGTGATCACTGTGGTAAAACAGTGTAGTGATCACTGTCATGAAGCAGTGTAGTGATCACTGTGGTAAAACAGTGTAGTGATCACTGTGGTAAAACAGTGTAGTGACCACTGTGGTGAAGCAGTATAGTGATCACTGTCATGAAGCAGTGTAGTGATCACTGTGGTGAAGCAGTGTAGTGATCACTGTGGTGAAGCAGTGTAATGATCACTCTGGTGAAGCAGTTCTATAATCACTGTCATGACGCAGTGTAGTGATCACTGTCATGAAGCAGAGTAGTTATCAATGTGGTAAAACAGTGTAGTGATCACTGTTGTGAAGCAGTGTAGCGATCACTGTCATGAAGCAGTGTAGTGATCACTGTAGTGAAGCAGTGTAATGATCACTGTCATGAGGCAGTGTAGTGATCACTGTCATGAAGCAGTGTAGTGATCACTGTGGTGATCACTGTGGTGAAGCAGTGTAATGATGACTGTCGTGAAGCAGTGTAGTGATCACTGTCATGAAGCAGTGTAGTGATCACTGTGGTGAAGCAGTGTAGTGATCACTGTGGTGAAGCAGTGTAGTGATCACTGTGGTGAAGCAGTGTAGTGATCACTGTGGTGATCACTGTGGTGAAGCAGTGTAGTGATCACTGTCGTGAAGCAGTGTAGTGATCACTGTCATGAAGCAGTGTAGTGATCACTGTGGTGAAGCAGTGTAGTGATGACTGTCGTGAAGCAGTGTAGTGATCACTGTCATGAAGCAGTGTAGTGATCACTGTGGTGAAGGAGTGTAGTGATCACTGTGGTGATCACTGTGGTGAAGCAGTGTAGTGATCACTGTGGTGAAGCAGTGTAGTGATCACTGTGGTGATCACTGTGGTGAAGCAGTGTAGTGATCACTGTCGTGAAGCAGTGTAGTGATCACTGTGGTGAAGCAGTGTAGTGATCACTGTGGTGAAGCAGTGTAGTGATCACTGGGGTGATCACTGTGGTGAAGCAGTGTAGTGATCACTGTCGTGAAGCAGTGTAGTGATCACTGTCATGAAGCAGTGTAGTGATCACTGTGGTGAAGCAGTGTAGTTATCACTGTGGTGAAGCAGTGTAGTGATAACTGTGGTGAAGCAGTGTAGTGATCACTGTGGTGATCACTGTGGTGAAGCAGTGTAGTGATCACTGTGGTGATCACTGTGGTGAAGCAGTGTAGTGATCACTGTCGTGAAGCAGTGTAGTGATCACTGTCATGAAGCAGTGTAGTGATCACTGTCATGAAGCAGTGTAGTGATCACTGTCATGAAGCAGTGTAGTGATCACTGTGGTGAAGCAGTGTAGTGATCACTGTGGTGAAGCAGTGTAGTGATCACTGTCATGAAGCAGTGTAGTGATCACTGTGGAGAAACAGTGTAGTGATCACTGTCATGAAGCAGTGTAGTGATCACTGTGGTGAAGCAGTGTAGTGATCACTGTCGTGGAACAGTGTAGTGATAAACCTGTCATGAAGCAGTGTAGTGATCACTGTCATGAAGCAGTGTAGTTGATCACTGTGGAAGCAGTGCAGTGATCACTGTGGTGAGCAGTGTAGTGAATCACTGTCATGAAGCAGTGTAGTGATCACTGTCATGAAGCAGTGTAGTGATCACTGTCATGAAGCAGTGTAGTGATCACTGTGGTGAAGCAGTGTAGTGATCACTGTGGTGAAGCAGTGTAGTGATCACTGTCATGAAGCAGTGTAGTGATCACTGTCATGAAGCAGTGTAGTGATCACTGTCATGAAGCAGTGTAGTGATCGCTGTGGTGAAGCAGTGTAGTGATCACTGTCATGAAGCAGCGTAGTGATCACTGTCATGAAGCAGTGAGTGGTCACTGTCATGAAGCAGTGTAGTGATCACTGTCATGAAGCAGTGTAGTGATCACTGTCATGAAGCAGTGTAGTGATCACTGTCATGAAGCAGTGTAGTGATCACTGTCATGAAGCAGTGTAGTGATCACTGTCATGAAGCAGTGAGTGATTACTGTCATGAAGCAGTGTAGTGATCACTGTCATGAAGCAGTGTAGTGATCACTGTCATGAAGCAGTGTAGTGATCACTGTCATGAAGCAGTGTAGTGATCACTGTCATGAAGCAGTGTAGTGATCACTGTCATGAAGCAGTGTAGTGATCACTGTCATGAAGCAGTGTATTGATCACTGTCATGAGCAGTGTAGTGATCACTGTCATGAAGCAGTGTAGTGATCACTGTCATGAAGCAGTGTAGTGATCACTGTCATGAAGCAGTGTAGTGATCACTGTCATGAAGCAGTGTAGTGATCACTGTCATGAAGCAGTGTAGTGATCACTGTCATGAAGCAGTGTAGTGATCACTGTCATGAAGCAGTGTAGTGGTCACTGTCATGAAGCAGTGTAGTGATCACTGTCATGAAGCAGTGTAGTGATCACTGTCATGAAGCAGTGTAGTGATCACTGTCATGAAGCAGTGTAGTGATCACTGTCATGAAGCAGTTAGTGATCACTGTCTGAAGCAGTATAGTGGATCACTGTCATGAAGCAGTGTAGTGATCACTGTCATGAAGCAGTGTAGTGATCACTGTCCTGAAGCAGTGTAGTGATCACTGTCATGAAGCAGTGTAGTGATCACTGTCATGAAGCAGTATAGTGATCACTGTCATGAAGCAGTGTAGTGATCACTGTCATGAAGCAGTGTAGTGATCACTGTCATGAAGCAGTGTAGTGAATCACTGTCATGAAGCAGTGTAGTGATCACTGTCATGAAGCAGTGTAGTGATCACTGTCATGAAGCAGTGTAGTGATCACTGTCATGAAGCAGTGTAGTGATCACTGTCAATGAAGCAGTGTAGTGATCACTGTCATGAAGCAGTGTAGTGATCACTGTCATGAAGCTGTGTAGTGATCACTGTCATGAGCAGTGTAGTGATCACTGTCATGAAGCAGTGTAGTGATCACTGTCATGAAGCAGTGTAGTGATTCACTGTCATGAAGCAGTGTAGTGATCACTGTCATGAAGCAGTGTAGTGATCACTGTCATGAAGCAGTGTAGTGATCACTGTCATGAAGCAGTGTAGTGATCACTGTCATGAAGCAGTGTAGTGATCACTGTCATGAAGCAGTGTAGTGATCACTGTCATGAAGCAGTGTAGTGATCACTGTCATGAAGCAGTGTAGTGATCACTGTCATGAAGCAGTGTTGTGATCACTGTCATGAAGCAGTGTAGTGATCACTGTCATGAAGCAGTGTAGTGATCACTGTCATGAAGCAGTGTAGTGATCACTGTCATGAAGCAGTGTATGATCACTGTCATGAGGCAGTGTAGTGATCACTGTCATGAAGCAGTGTAGTGATCACTGTCATGAAGCAGTGTAGTGATCACTGTCATGAAGCAGTGTAGTGATCACTGTGGTGAAGCAGTGTAGTGATCACTGTGGTGATCACTGTGGTGAAGCAGTGTAGTGATCACTGTCGTGAAGCAGTGTAGTGATCACTGTCATGAAGCAGTGTAGTGATCACTGTCATGAAGCAGTGTAGTGATCACTGTCATGAAGCAGTGTAGTGATCACTGTGGTGAAGCAGTGTAGTGATCACTGTGGTGAAGCAGTGTAGTGATCACTGTCATGAAGCAGTGTAGTGATCACTGTGGAGAAACAGTGTAGTGATCACTGTGGTGAAGCAGTGTAGTGATCACTGTCGTGGAACAGTGTAGTGATCACTGTCATGAAGCAGTGTAGTGATCACTGTCATGAAGCAGTGTAGTGATCACTGTGGTGAAGCAGTGTAGTGATCACTGTGGTGAAGCAGTGTAGTGATCACTGTCATGAAGCAGTGTAGTGATCACTGTCATGAAGCAGTGTAGTGATCACTGTCATGAAGCAGTGTAGTGATCACTGTGGTGAAGCAGTGTAGTGATCACTGTGGTGAAGCAGTGTAGTGATCACTGTCATGAAGCAGTGTAGTGATCACTGTCATGAAGCAGTGTAGTGATCACTGTCATGAAGCAGTGTAGTGATCGCTGTGGTGAAGCAGTGTAGTGATCACTGTCATGAAGCAGCGTATTGATCACTGTCATGAAGCAGTGTAGTGGTCACTGTCATGAAGCAGTGTAGTGATCACTGTCATGAAGCAGTGTAGTGATCACTGTCATGAAGCAGTGTAGTGATCACTGTCATGAAGCAGTGTAGTGATCACTGTCATGAAGCAGTGTAGTGATCACTGTCATGAAGCAGTGTAGTGATTACTGTCATGAAGCAGTGTAGTGATCACTGTCATGAAGCAGTGTAGTGATCACTGTCATGAAGCAGTGTAGTGATCACTGTCATGAAGCAGTGTAGTGATCACTGTCATGAAGCAGTGTAGTGATCACTGTCATGAAGCAGTGTAGTGATCACTGTCATGAAGCAGTGTAGTGATCACTGCATGAAGCAGTGTAGTGATCACTGTCATGAAGCAGTGTAGTGATCACTGTCATGAAGCAGTGTAGTGATCACTGTCATGAAGCAGTGTAGTGATCACTGTCATGAAGCAGTGTAGTGATCACTGTCATGAAGCAGTGTAGTGGTCACTGTCATGAAGCAGTGTAGTGATCACTGTCATGAAGCAGTGTAGTGATCACTGTCATGAAGCAGTGTAGTGATCACTGTCATGAAGCAGTGTAGTGATCACTGTCATGAAGCAGTATAGTGATCACTGTCATGAAGCAGTGTAGTGATCACTGTCATGAAGCAGTGTAGTGACACTGTCATGAAGCAGTGTAGTGATCACTGTCCTGAAGCAGTGTAGTGATCACTGTCATGAAGCAGTGTAGTGATCACTGTCATGAAGCAGTATAGTGATCACTGTCATGAAGCAGTGTAGTGATCACTGTCATGAAGCAGTGTAGTGATCACTGTCATGAAGCAGTGTAGTGATCACTGTCATGAAGCAGTGTAGTGATCACTGTCATGAAGCAGTGTAGTGATCACTGTCATGAAGCAGTGTAGTGATCACTGTCATGAAGCAGTGTAGTGATCACTGTCATGAAGCAGTGTAGTGATCACTGTCATGAAGCAGTGTAGTGATCACTGTCATGAAGCAGTGTAGTGATCACTGTCATGAAGCAGTGTATGATCACTGTCATGAAGCAGTGTAGTGATCACTGTCATGAAGCAGTGTAGTGATCACTGTCATGAAGCAGTGTAGTGATCACTGTCATGAAGCAGTGTAGTGATCACTGTCATGAAGCAGTGTAGTGATCACTGTCATGAAGCAGTGTAGTGATCACTGTCATGAAGCAGTGTAGTGATCACTGTCATGAAGCAGTGTAGTGATCACTGTCATGAAGCAGTGTAGTGATCACTGTCATGAAGCAGTGTAGTGATCACTGTCATGAAGCAGTGTAGTGATCACTGTCATGAAGCAGTGTAGTGATCACATGTCATGAAGCAGTGTAGTGATCACTGTCATGAAGCAGTGTAGTGATCACTGTCATGAAGCAGTGTAGTGATCACTGTCATGAAGCAGTGTAGTGATCACTGTCATGAAGCAGTGTAGTGATCACTGTCATGAAGCAGTGTAGTGATCACTGTCATGAAGCAGTGTAGTGAAAACTCGGTCACTGACCTTCTTACCAGCCACTACGCCTTCCTCCCTCCCATCATACCTCCCTCCCATCATGCTTCCCTCCCTCCCTTCTTCCCTCCCTCATACCTCCGTCCTCCATCATACCTCCTCCATCATGCCTCCCTCCCTCCCTGCTTCCCTCCATACCTCCGTCCCTCCCATCATACCTCCCTCCCATCATGCCTCCCTCCCTCCCTGCTTCCCTCCATTCCTCCCTCCCTCACCTTCATCTCTCCCTCCCTACCTCCCTCCCTCCCTTCCTCCCTCCCTCTTTCCCTCCCTCCCTCTTTCCCTCCCTCCCTTCGTACCTCCCTTCCTTCATCTCTCGCTCCCTTCATCCCTTTCTTCTCCCACTCCCTCACTCTCCCTCCCACCTTCTCACTTGCTTTCCTTCCCCATTCTTCGTCTTCCTGTTCCTCCTCTACTTTTCCCACTATCCTTTTCCTCCTCTACAGATTTTTCCGCCTCTCCTCATTGCGTCATGGGGAGGCAGGTAGTGACGTCATGGGGAGGCAGGTAGTGACGTCATGGGGAGGCAGGTAGTGACGTCATGGGGAGGCAGGTAGTGACGTCATAACCAGCACCACCCAGTGTCAACACTGGATTGACATATCTTGTTTTGAAGGTTCTCGTTATCCATTCAATCATTTCATCCAGCTAGTTGTAAGCCTGTGTACTAGTTGTCAGTGAGTGTACTAGTTATCAGTGAGTGTACTAGTTATCAGTGAGTGTACTAGTTACCAGTGAGTGTACTAGTTACAGTGAGTGTATGTCCAGTGAGGTACTAGCTACAGTGAGTGTACTAGTTACAAGTGTACTGTTACCAATGAGTGTACTAGTTACCAGTGAGTGTACTAGTTACCAGTGAGTGTACTAGTTACCAGTGAGTGTACTAGTTACCAGTGAGTGTTCTAGTTACCAGTGAGTATTCCAGTTACCAGTGAGTGACTCACGAAATCGTAATGACACGACTGCAAACAAACCATTACGATTTCGTGAGTCATGTTGACGGCTTTGAGGGGACTTGAGCTAGAGTTCGTCACGGTCACGCTAAAACTTGCATTTGTGGTCACAGTGGTGCCTATGTTAACCTTCCTATGGTGTAGAAATATACCTAGTTGGACGAATCTTATTGAAGCTAGCTGGTCCAGTGGCTAACGCGATGTGGGTTCAAACCCCGTGGCATGGTTTACCATTGAGGATTCCAGTTACCAGTGAGTGTTCTAATTACCAGTGCGTGTTCTAGTTACCAGTGAGTGTTCTAATTACCAGTGCGTGTTCTAGTTACCAGTGAGTGCACTAGTTACTAGTGAGTGCACTAGTTACTAGTGAGTGCACTAGTTACCAGTGAGTGCACTAGATACCAGTGAGTGTTCTAGTTACCAGTGAGTGTCCTAGTTACCAGTGCGTGTTCTAGTTACCAGTGAGTGTTCTAATTACCAGTGCGTGTTCTAGTTACCAGTGAGTGCACTAGTTACTAGTGAGTGCACTAGTTACCAGTGAGTGCACTAGATACCAGTGAGTGTTCTAGTTACCAGTGAGTGTCCTAGTTACCAGTGAGCACTGTACTTGCCAGTTAACTTAGTCAGGTGGGTCAGTGTTGTCTGGCAGTTAATAACTGACGAAGGAAAAATTCTTGTGTTCAGTTGTTGACAGAACAGTTCTACCTGAAGCTGCGTTGTAAATGTTTACGGTTGTTTGACAGTAGTGTGGGTTGTTTACGGTTGTTTGACAGTAGTGTGGGTTGTTTACGGTTGTTTGCAGTAGTGTGTGGTTGTTTATGGTTGTTTGACAGTAGTGTGGGTTGTTTACGGTTGTTTGACAGTAGTGTGGGTTGTTTACGGTTGTTTGGCAGTAGTGTGGGTTGTTTACGGTTGTTTGACAGTAGTGTGGGTTGTTTATGGTTGTTTGACAGTAGTGTGGGTTGTTTATGGTTGTTTGACAGTAGTGTGGGTTGTTTACGGTTGTTTGACAGTAGTGTGGGTTGTTTATGGTTGTTTGACAGTAGTGTGGGTTGTTTACAGTTGTTTGACAGTAGTATGGGTTGTTTATGTTGACAGTAGTGTGGGTTGTTTGACAGTAGTGGGTGGGTTGTTTGACAGTAGTGTGGGTTGTTTACAGTTGTTTGACAGTAGCTAGTGTGGTTGTTTACAGTTGTTTGACAGTAGTGCGGGTTGTTTATGGTTGTTTGACAGTAGTGTGGGTTGTTTACGGTTGTTTGACAGTAGTGTGGGTTGTTTACGGTTTGACAGTAGTGTGGGTTGTTTACGGTTGTTTGACAGTAGTGTGGGCTGTTTACGGTTGTTTGACAGTGTGGATTGTTTACGGTTGTTTGACAGTAGTTTGGGTTGTTTATGGTTGTTTGACAGTAGTGTGGGCTGTTTACGGTTGTTTGACAGTGTGGATTGTTTACGGTTGTTTGACAGTAGTGTGGGTTTACGGTTGTTTGACAGTGTGGGTAGTTTACGGTTGTTTGACAGTAGTGTGGGTTGTTTACGGTTGTTTGACAGTAGTGTGGGTTGTTTACGGTTGTTTGACAGTAGTGTGGGTTGTTTACGGTTGTTTGACAGTAGTGTGGGTTGTTTACGGTTGTTTGACAGTAGTGTGGGTAGTTTACGGTTGTTTGACAGTAGTGTGGGTTGTTTACGGTTGTTTGACAGTAGTGTGGGTTGTTTACGGTTGTTTGACAGTAGTGTGGGTTGTTTGACAGTAGTGTGGGTAGTTTACGGTTGTTTGACAGTAGTGTGGGTTGTTTACGTTGTTTGACAGTAGTGTGGGTAGTTTACGGTTGTTTGACAGTAGTGTGGGTTGTTTACGGTTGTTTGACAGTAGTGTGGGTTGTTTATCGGTTGTTTGACAGTAGTGTGGGATGTTTACGGTTGTTTGACAGTAGTGTGGGTTGTTTACGGTTGTTTGACAGTAGTGTGGGTTGTTTATGGTTGTTTGACAGTAGTGTGGGTTTAGTTTACGGTTGTTTGACAGTAGTGTGGGTTGTTTACGGTTGTTTGACAGTAGTGTGGGTTGTTTACGGTTGTTTGACAGTAGTGTGGGATGTTTACGGTTGTTTGACAGTAGTGTGGGTTGTTTACGATTGTTTGACAGTAGTGTGGGTTGTTTACGGTTGTTTGACAGTAGTGTGGGTTGTTTACGGTTGTTTGACAGTAGTGTGGGATGTTTGACAGTAGTGTGGGTTGTTTTACGGTTGTTTGACAGTAGTGTGGGATGTTTACGGTTGTTTGACAGTAGTGTGGGTTGTTTACGGTTGTTTGACAGTAGTGTGGGTTGTTTACGGTTGTTTGACAGTAGTGTGGGTTGTTTACGGTTGTTTGACAGTAGTGTGGGTTGTTTACGGTTGACAGTAGTGTGGGTTGTTTACGGTTGTTTGACAGTAGTGTGGGATGTTTGACAGTAGTGTGGGTTGTTTACGGTTGTTTGACAGTAGTGTGGGTTGTTTACGGTTGTTTGACAGTAGTGTGGGATGTTTGACAGTAGTGTGGGTTGTTTACGGTTGTTTTGACAGTAGTGTGGGATGTTTACGGTTGTTTGACAGTAGTTTGGGTTGTTTACGGTTGTTTGACAGCAGTGTGGGTTGTTTAGGGTTGTTTGACAGTAGTGTGGGATGTTTACGGTTGTTTGACAGTAGTGTGGGTTGTTTACGGTTGTTTGACAGTAGTTGGGGGTTGTTTACGGTTGTTTGACAGTAGTGTGGGTTGTTTATGGTTTTGACAGCAGTGTGGTTGTTTATGGTTGTTTGACAGCAGTGTGGGTTTACGGTTGTTTGACAGTAGTGTGGGTTGTTTACGGTTGTTTGACAGTAGTGTGGGTTTACGGTTGTTTGACAGTAGTGTGGGTTTACGGTTGTTTGACAGTAGTGTGGGTTGTTTACGGTTGTTTGACAGTAGTATGGGTTGTTTATGGTTGTTTGACAATAGTGTGGGTTGTTTATGGTTGTTTGACAGTAGTGTGGGTTGTTTACGGTTGTTTGACAGTAGTGTGGGTTGTTTGACAGTAGTGTGGGTTGTTTATGGTTGTTTGACAGTAGTGTGGGTTGTTTATGGTTGTTTGACAGTAGTTTGGGTTGTTTACGGTTGTTTGACAGTAGTGTGTGTTGTTTGACAGTAGTGTGGGTTGTTTACGGTTGTTTGACAGCAGTGTGGGTTTACGGTTGTTTGACAGTAGTGTGGGTTGTTTATGGTTGTTTGACAGTAGTTTGGGTTGTTTACGGTTGTTTGACAGCAGTGTGTGTTGTTTGACAGTAGTGTGGGTTGTTTACGGTTGTTTGACAGTAGTGTGGGTTGTTTATGGTTTGACAGTAGTGTGGGTTGTTTACGGTTGACAGTAGTGTGGGTTGTTTACGGTTGTTTGACAGCAGTGTGGGTTTACGGTTGTTTGACAGTAGTGTGGGTTGTTTATGGTTGTTTGACAGTAGTTTGGGTTGTTTACGGTTGTTTGACAGCAGTGTGGTTGTTTGACAGTAGTGTGGGTTGTTTACGGTTGTTTGACAGTAGTGTGGGTTGTTTATGGTTTGACAGTAGTGTGGGTTGTTTACGGTTGACAGTAGTGTGGGTTGTTTACGGTTGTTTGACAGCAGTGTGGGTTGTTTACGGTTGTTTGACAGCAGTGTGGGTTGTTTACGGTTGTTTGACAGCAGTGTGGGTTGTTTACGATTGTTTGACAGCAGTGTGGGTTGTTTACGATTGTTTGACAGCAGTGTGGGTTGTTTACGATTGTTTGACAGTAGTGTGGGTTGTTTACGGTTGTTTGACAGTAGTGTGGGTTGTTTATGGTTTGACAGTAGTGTGGGTTGTTTACGGTTGACAGTAGTGTGGGTTGTTTACGGTTGTTTGACAGCAGTGTGGGTTGTTTACGGTTGTTTGACAGCAGTGTGGGTTGTTTACGGTTGTTTGACAGCAGTGTGGGTTGTTTACGATTGTTTGACAGCAGTGTGGTAGGGTGTGTGAAACATTTACAGAAGGGAGGGCGGGAACACACTTCTTGGAGTCTCAGCGCTGTGTAACGATGTTTAACTTTGGTGATTGGTCAGTTGAACTCGAACTTTTGAAGGCGGTGTTGCTGGAGGCTGTGATTGGTGGATCAAACTGCCCAGTTTAGTGTTCGAATTGGGTAGTTTGTTTGGTTTGTTTGATTAGTGTATGGTTGAAAGAGAGAGGGAAGAAAGAGAGAGAGAGGAGAGAGAGAGAGAGAGAGAGAGAGAGAGAGAGAGAGAGAGAGAGAGAGAGAGAGAGAGGCTGAGAAAAATATATAAAGAAATAGACGGAGAGAGAGCAAGAGAGATTTTCACTTCAGTATTTTTTCTCTTCTTCAACTTTCTCGTCCACAAAAAACAGTCGAAAAGAAGAATGTTTTTTGATGTTTGAATGAGTCTGCAAATTGGTATTAGACAAACACACACACACACACACACACACATACACACACACACAAACACCCCCACACACACACACACACACACAGGCGCACACACACACACCCCACACACCCACACACACACACAGGCACACACACACACACACACACACACACACACACACACACACACACACACACACACACACACACACGAGGAGCTGTGACTCGACCCCTTAAAGCACGTATAGGTGAGTACGCACGCACACTACCGACAAAATACTGGATTTTGGTTTTTCTCCACAAAGTTGTACGCAGGAATTCGTATTAAGAGAAGCGGGTCAGTGTTGGGATCTCTGCAACGTTAAACAGTATCAACAAATTATAAAATAGAGATGTTACACCACCTGGACAACTGTGTTGCTGTAACTACTAACTGGACACCATCAGCACAGCTCTGCTGCTGTAGCTACTAACTGCACACTACCAGCACAGCTTTGCTGCTGTAGCTACTAACTGGACACTACCAGCACAGCTCTGCTGCTGTAACTAACTGTACAC
Source organism: Cherax quadricarinatus (assembly GCF_026875155.1). NCBI lineage: Eukaryota > Metazoa > Arthropoda > Malacostraca > Decapoda > Parastacidae > Cherax > Cherax quadricarinatus. Next base: position 104,865,862 of record NC_069404.1, read on the forward strand.
TACCAGCACAGCTTTGCTGCTGTAGCTACTAACTGGACACTACCAGCACAGCTCTGCTGCTGTAAGTAACTGTACACTACCAGCACAGCTCTGCTGCTGTAACTACTAACTGGACACCACCAGCACAGCTCTGCTGCTGTAACTGACTGTACACTACCAGCACAGCTCTGCTGCTGTAACTACTAACTGGACACCACTAGCACAGTTCTGCTGCTGTAACTAACTGGACACCACCAGCACAGCTCTGCTACTGGAACTACTAACTGGACACCACCAGCACAGCTCTGCTGCTGTAACTAACTGGACACCACCAGCACAGCTCTGCTGCTGTAACTACTAACTGGACACCACCAGCACAGCTCTGCTGCTGTAACTACTAACTGGACACCACCAGCACAGCTCTGCTGCTGTAACTAACTGGACACTACCAGCACAGCTCTGCTGCTGTAACTACTAACTGGACACCACCAGCACAGCTCTGCTGCTGTAACTACTAACTGGACACCAGCACAGCTCTGCTGCTGTAACTAACTGTACACTACCAGCACAGCTCTGCTGCTGTAACTACTAACTGGACACCACCAGCACAGCTCTGCTGCTGTAACTAACTGTACACTACCAGCACAGCTCTGCTGCTGTAACTACTAACTGGACACCACTAGCACAGTTCTGCTGCTGTAACTAACTGGACACCACCAGCACAGCTCTGCTGCTGGAACTACTAACTGGACACCAGCACAGCTCTGCTGCTGTAACTACTAACTGGACACCACCAGCACAGCTCTGCTGCTGTAGCTACTAACTGGACACCAGCACAGCTCTGCTGCTGTAGCTACTAACTGGACACTACCAGCACAACACTGTTGCTTTAACTACTAACTGAACACCACCAGCACAGCTCTGCTGCTGTAACAACTAACTAGACATTACCAGCACAGCTCTGCTGCTGTAGCCACTAACTGGACACTACCAGCACAGCTCTGCTGCTGTAGCTACTAACTGGACACTACCAGCACAGCACTGTTGCTCTAACTACAAACAATGACGACTTGAGACGACCAGTATACCTCTGCTGCTGTTACTACAAACAAGTAATCACACACTGGCCTCTCTTTTTAACGGCCCTTGTCCCATTACACCTCCACTCTTTTCTCCTCAGCCGTATCACCACACAGGTGTTATGCGGTGATGAGCCACTCCTCCGCCCTGAGCGGTAACACGGAGGTTATGTGGTGGTGTTACAGGAGCAGGAGACACCCCGAGTGATCTCAACATCCTCCCGTCTGACTTTCACTCAACAGGTTCCTGTAACTCTCATGTACTCTCCCTTCCCCTCCCCCATACCCACATTCCCTCCTTCTCTCCCTGTCTCTCTGTCTCTATCTCTATCTCTCTGTGTTCTTCCATCGTAAGATCTGTAACTAACAAACCTTCTCACATGTATGACTTGAAAAATCTTACTTCTGTTCACCAGTTTTATTAATTTGGTGGAAAAAGTATAAACTGCGCTTATCATTGTTAAATAATGACATGTAGTATAATCATGCTTATAGTCTCAGATGGAGAGAGTTGTTTCAAGACAGAGACAAGTGTCAGAGTGAACGCCGTTGCACACAACCCCAAGTCAACACAGTACATGAGTGTGCAGATACCATCTGGTGAAAAGCAACAGGGCAAAGTTCATTCATTCCATGAGGAAACAGAGTCCACAAAGGTGGCCATAAGTCTGCACAGTGCAGTGTAGAAGTGAGTCCAGTCACCGAACATAAGTGAAACTCAATTAATTCAGAATCAGTCCCAAGACAAGTGTTCTTCACACACGCACAGTCTGGCATACAGAACAGCGGCATGCAAGGGCAAACTCCGCGGCTCCACAACAACTATTCCAGAACTCAGAACAGTAAATTCATTGACGATCTGAGCTGAGACTAAGTCCACTGACTTTGTATGTTATGTGCTCGTGAAAGTATAGCAGTGTTTTCTGTTCTCGATAAACTAAGGGTGACTACCAGTCCTACCAGCGGCTTTTTCAGTTATGGCATTCTAAACAACGTAGTCCACAGATATGGTTATAAGCCGCAGACAAAAGACAAAGTTGGTTTAGAAAGACACGTAAGCAAACACTATAACATATTTATTAGAAAACGTTTCGGTCCTGGGACCATGATCACAGAAGTGATCAAGGTCCCAGGACCGAAACGTTTTCTAATAAATATGTTATAGTGTTTGCTTACGTGTCTTTCTAAACCAACTTGTCGGTATTTATTACCAAGGTTTATACCAAAAGACAAAGTAAAAATTATGTCTCAAAATCGACTGTCTTTAAAATAAATGTGTGAGAGTGTGTCCAGACTTCAGTGTTAGTAGTTTACAGTAGCAGAGCTGTGCTGGTGGTGTCCAGACCTCAGTGTTAGTAGTTTACAGTAACAGAGCTGTGCTGGTGGTGTCCAGACTTCAGTGTTAGTAGTTTACAGTAGCAGAGCTGTGCTGGTGATGTCCAGACTTCAGTGTTAGTAGTTTACAGTAGCAGAGCTGTGCTGGTGGTGTCCAGACTTCAGTGTTAGTAGTTACAGCAAATGAGAAGAGAAGGAGGCTAGAGACTGGAACTTCCATTACAGTCTGCCAAAGCAGTCACGCCCACCGCTGGTTACGTTGTGGTGGTTGGTGCATCTAAACACAATACACAAACACAGGTAAACATTTCAAAAACAATCATAAAAATGATTGAGAGAAGAAAATGTTACGAGAGCAGCGCTTCAGACACTGTCTCAAGCAAGGAAGGTATATCCCCTGATAACTCTCACAGGCACAGTAATCAATTTTTCTTATATAACGAAGATAAACCAAATGATAAACCACAGGTTTATTAAAGTCCTCCAACTGGAGCTCTTCTTATACAAGAATGGTATACAATACCGACAAGATGAAGTTAAGACACATGTGCAACATCTGGGTATCTTTATTGTAGACGTTTCGCCATCCAGTGGCTTTATCAATACATATTCCAGGACATAACTTGAAGACAGTAGAACTATGTACAGAAGATGAGGTAATCAGTCCCTCAACCTTGGAGTTGGTGCGAAGAGCACCGTAGTCGTGGAGATTCTGAAGCAGAAGCAAGGCGCCTGACGCTTATATACTAACGTCAGGTGGAATGGGACGTGTAGCAGACGAGGGCATAGTCACTGGTAGGCGGGATTCCCCAGTTGACTACGACAACTACTTCTACAACTAACCAATCTGTTTGGGTGGGACCTACTTCCACTGGGAAATCCCGCCTACCATTGACTATGCCCTCATCTGCTACGCGTCCCATTCCGCCTGACGTTAGTATATAAGCGTCAGACGCCTTGTTTCTGTTTCAGAATCTCCACGGCTACGGTGCTCTTCGCACCAACTCCAAGGTTGAGGGACTGATTACCTCATCTTCTGTACATAGTTCTACTGTCTTCAAGTTATGTCCTGGAATTTGTATTGATAAAGCCACTGGATGGTGAAACGTATACAATAAAGATACCCAGATGTTGCACATGTGTCTTAATTTCATGGAGCTCTTGTACCAGCTGTGAAATGAGGATCATTTCTAGGACGCATGATCCTCGTTACACACCACAAGAGGAGATATCCTCGTTAAACACCACAACTTAAAGTATCTATCTCTTCGTTTTTCAAGAAATTCTTAATAACTGAAAAGAAAGCCCGAATCTTACTACGACGATGACCTGTGATGATGACCTATAGCGATGTCCTGCCATGATGACTTGTGATAATGACCGGTGGTGATGACCGGTGGTGATGACCTGCCATGATGACCCGTCGTGTGTGACGACTCCGGCTCAACTAACACCTCTGCTTCATGATCCAAGACTCTAAACTTGAGAACTAATAAGAAGCAGAAGTTTGACGACGGCTTCACCGGCTTTGTGCTTTACCTGGAACGTTCGACACTGGACTGTGTTTTCAAACGTTGCCAAATGCTAAGTAACAATAATCTAAATCCTGAGAAATTACTAAGGTAT
>NC_069404.1:104879880-104904639 GCF_026875155.1 Cherax quadricarinatus
ACCTGTGGGACCACCAAACACCCAGACTCGCTCATGGTTGGGGGTGTTTCAGTGCTCAGAGTGTTGGTGAACTCATTGTGCTTTCCAAAAACCAGTATGTGAGCCAGTATAATTACCTGGAGTTATTGTGTGATAATTTACCTTGTCATGTAGGGGGGTAATGATTGAATAGGATATAAGTGGGGAATATGGGAGTAAGGGATTATGTAGGCAGGGGAGAGGCAGGCGAGGTGGTAGGAGTGAGATGATTAGCGGAGGTAGGTAGGTAATGACAGGTCAGTGGTGACCACCACGACACTCTCATTAACTCTACACTACTCACTAACATATGCCTCGCCCATTCTTCACTCATATAAACATAATAAAATATAAGAAAAAATAATAAATAACGGTGGGCAGTGAATATTACTATTCTACTCAAACACAGTTTATTATTAAGTCTTTGTACAATAATATATTTGGGAACAGAGCATTATTGTGGTTTAGATAAATGGGATGGTACACATAAGCAGTGAGACAGGGAACACAATCAACTTGACCAAAATGAATGTAACTTACAATATAGCACAGAGGACAGTTCACTACAGGAACTAAGCCACAGGTCCCAAGACCTACACAGCACGAGTACGGCGCCAAGCCAGTACTCTGCCCAATGCCTCCAACAGTCTCCTCCAGAGACTTCAGCAGCCTTCTCCCGAGCCCTGCACCCCAGCAGCAGCTCCGCTCGAAGTCCCTGCTCAGGAGCTCTGCGTCCCAGCAGCCGCTCCGCTCGAATCTCCTGATCATGCTCTTCCTTGGGCTTTTATGGTGGTCCAAGCACCCTCCACAACCACGTGTACGACCTGACGCCTAGGTCTGAGGCGTCAAGAACAAAAGACCTCAGACGTGGGCGTGGCTACAGACGTTTGCCAAGGCAAGGTGTGACCATATAATTGGTTAAATTAGGTCTCCCCAGAGACCTTACAAGCCCAGCTGGACTACATCACAACCTGGAGTGTTGGACAAGTGTGGGGCTACGGTTTTTATGCAGGACGGTGCACCGTGTCATACCACCAAATCTGTAGTTCAGTGACTTAGGGACTGTGAAGTGAGGCTCTTTAATGAGTGGCCAGGCAATTCCCCAGACCTAAACCCTATTGAGAACCTCTGGTCAGTAGTGAAATGAAGTTTACTGGGCAGGGATATCAGTTCCATCCCGCGGCTGGAGGCTGCTCCACATGAGGCATGTAATAATATAATAATATACCTCCCCAAACCCTCAAGAATTTGTGTGAGAGTCTTCCTACACGGCTGAGGGATGTGATTAAGCGTAAAGGACGCAGCATCAAGTATTAAAACCTCAGTAAGTGTGCAAATATATATATTATAATCTTTCGTGGTATGTGTTTGGGGGAAGGGAGGCATAATGCCGTGACTAGCACTGTAGATATATATATATATATATATATATATATATAAAATATATATATTAATATATATATATATATATATTATGAAGTAAATGTGCTTATTAGACAGCAGTAAGAGGTGTACTCGTATATCTCAGTGAATATATTATGTTATTTTATTTTAATCCCTATTTCACGGTTTAATGTGTTGTTGTCTGGTGGTAAACAAGTAACATACAGTTCCTAGTGTAGTTGAAAGGCTTTAAACCCAAGTAACTAACCAATTTCTACCAAAATGACAAGCGAAGAAGTATTCACTTTGATCAATTCATTCACCAAGAAACATGAAATATCCTGTCATTTATGTTGCAGTATTTGCGCTCACGGAGTCGCAGATTTAGTAAGAAAAATGTCAGATGCCATTTTTTACACAGTAGTTTTACATGTAGGATCTGTTATTGAAAACTGGTGTGCAAACATTTTTTTTAGCATGGGCCAGTAGGCCTGCAGCAGTGTTCCTCTTTCATGTTCTGCCTCAGTTTATTTCTAAGCCCAGCCCTATCTAAGGTATACTACCACTCTGATGCCACCCACAACAGTTGATAAACACTCAGGTACCTAAGTAGTTGCTAGGTGAACAACACAGCAGTTGTAAGGTAACGTTTCCACTCGTGCCGGAGATCGTCATGCACTTTGCACTTCAATGAATGCCTCAAAAACTTAAGTATGAACTCAGTGAGGTAATCAAAACTCCTATTTTTTTTTCACGGCAAAGACCACTTAACTCCAGGGTATTTAGCGCACTCTGTGAAGAAATGTGTGATTTGTATGAGACATAACTGCTTCATACACAAGTTCAATGACGTCTCGAGGAAAAGTGTTGGCTTGGTTTTACGAGTTGACGGACGATGACTCACGAAATCCTAATGACAGGATTGCAAACAAACCATACCCGCCCGTGGTATGGTTTGACGGACGAGATAAACCTTAATTATCGTTGTGTCTTTTGCATGTGGCATAGAAATTCAGTGTCAGCTGTTGAATACAGAAAGTGACATACTCTGGGTGTTATATTACCACACCTCAGTGCAAGGTATCAATGTAACTTGTTCCAAAATTAAGAACAAAATGGATGCAAATCAACCAAAACTCGGACTCTGTGATGCGTGTGTCTCTGCTATCATTTTCGAATGATTTCTAAACCCTCGTGATTTTTTCATTAACGAATGAAATTTTCCTCAGAGCAAGTGTGAAAAATGAGGTTATATTTCAATCTGAGTTACGTGGAACAATAATGATATACTTTCCTCCAGCAACACACACACACATAAGACTGGATAAACAACATATATTTTTTTTTTAAGTAAGGGGAAGCGGGCAATGGATTTAGTTGGTTATATTTTACGGAGAGACGTGGAACAGATAATCGTGGGCGTGATTTACAGGTCCCCAAACCGAGGTAAGGAACTTGGTAAACTTTAGGGCGACTTTTAGAACGATCAGTCCCTCAGCCTTGATGGAAGGTGTTCGGCCACACCTTGCTATACCGGAGCAGAAGTGAGGTGCAGCAGCTGGAGGTGATGTCACAGGTCACAGATGATGTCACGGGTTCCATATGATGTCACAGGTCAAAAATTATAATGTCAAGGATTAAAAATAATGTTACAGGTCAAAAATGATGTCTCAGGTCAAAAAAAATGTCATACGTCACAAATGTTGTCACGGGTCAAAAATGATAATGTCACTGGTCAAAAATAATGTCACAAGTCAAAAATGTTTCAGTTCACAATGTCACAAGTGACACAATATCACGGGTCAAAAATGATGTCACGAGTCACAATGCCACGGGTCACAAATGTCACAGGTCACAAATGATGTCACCGTAAATGTGATATTTTTGTTTTGTTCTGAGAGTGACCGTCAGGCATGGGCTTAATTGTTTCTTGTTCATCTTGGCGTTAATGTGGCGGACAACACACCATTGCTACACAACTCATTCTCAGTCTAATGTTTTCCGTGTTTGCAGTGAAGTACGCGGGTTTCGTACATAACTGAAAAAAGTATTAACATTGGCCCGTGTGGGGATCGAACCCACGACATCCGCGTTATTAGCACGGCGCTCTAACCAACTGAGCTAACAGGCCGCTCGTGATAGCATTCTAGTCCTTCTGAGGCAAATATAAACTCATACTCACCTATATGTAGTTACAGGGGTCGAGTCTCAGCACCTGACCCCGCCTCTTCGCTGGCCGCTACTAGTTTCACTCTTTCCTGGCGTTGAGAACCCTATCGTACCTCTTCTTAAATATATGTATCGATCCTGCCTCTACCATTCCTCTGTCCAGATCGTTCCACTTCCTGACTACTATGAGGCTGAAAAAATGCTTCCTAACATTATTGTGAGTCATCTGTTTTCAACTTCCAGTTATGCTCTCATGTTCCTGTTTCCCGCCTCGAACAATCTGTCCTAATCTTCTCTGTCAGTCTCTCTCAGTATATTGTACGTTGTTATGATATCACTCCTTGTCCTTCTCTCCCCTAATGCCTATAGACTTATAGATTTGCCTACCTTAATGTCTCATCATAGCACATAACCCTCAGCTCTGGGACTAGTCTCGTTGTATACCGCGGGTTCAAGCGCCGTCTCTGGTACGATTAGATTGATGTGAATGATACACGCCTTGCCTATGTTCTTGAAACCTTGTCTTATATTTACCAAAGGCGCGTTTGCTGCGGCAGTTATTCAGCTGATGTATGCTGCAGTAAATATGTTCCTCTTAATGCTCACCCCGAGGTCCTTTTCCTCGAGTGAGGTTCGCAACCTTTGCCACTGGAGCCTGTATTTCGCTTGAGGTCTTCTTGGACAGACCCTAATCTTCATAATTCGGCCTTTTCTGCGGTTAAATTCTAGGGCCCACTTGTCAGACAAGACCAGACCAGACCTGCGCCTGTCCAGGTTCGCGAACACCTCCTTACATTTCATAAGCTTCTTGCAGCCTTTCTGGTCATTTCTAGTTAGTCCCCTTCCTTCTTCAACCTTATTACCTGGTCCTTCACTGTTGTTCTCTTTCTGATGTGGATATGTAGCAGCTATGGATCAGTTTTTTTTTATTCTGATGCTATGTCATTCTCAAACTGTAGTTGAGCCTCTATGATGATAGGCAAGTATACGGATCTTCCATCAACTTCCCTATATGTGTAGCCTATATCATTAACTATGTTAATATAATCATTACTTCTACGTGTAACTATAACCATTATTTATACATGTAACTATAATCATTACTCCTAGATGTAACTATAATCATTACTTATACGTGTAACCAAAATCATTACCTATATATGTACCTGCTCCTGTATCCTTGGTTTTCATGTCTGGTATTCTCCTGTCAGCCAATGTTGGCATTTTGTACCATGTCTTATTTTGGTTTGATATGAAAAGTGAGCATAAATATTTCCTTTCTGTATTGGGACAAGATAGAATGTAGGAATTATAAGGCAATAAGCTTGTTACGTATATCAGAGACAGTGTGAGGTATTATTATTATTGAAAGTGTTGGAGTAAAACATAATGTAGGATTGCAGAGGAACATGGAGGTTTTGAAGACCAAATATTTACATTGAAGCTTATAAGTGAACGATACTAAGATGAAGATAAGGAGGTGTTTGCCGCATTTATGAATTTAAAAAAGGCTTGTGAGAGGGTGGATCGAGAAGCAATGTAGCAAATTTTGCAAATATATGAAATAGGGGGTACGTTACTAAAAAGCCGAGGAAAGTTTCCAAGTAAGGCTCAGGAAAGGGTATGTAAGAGAGAAGGAGAGTATGATCCAGTGAAAGTAGGCTTTAGAGAGGGATGTATGATGTCATCAAGGTTGTTTTAAAACATCTGTAGATGGGGTTGTAAAAGAAGTGAATTTTAGGGTGTTGTGGAGAGGTGCGCGATTAACAGACACAAAATCTGATCCAAAATGAGAGTTATCACAGTTGCTCTTTTCTAATGACACATTTTTTTCCTAATGACGTGTTTCTTTTTGGGTATTTCGAAAATAAGTTGCTAGGGTTGGAAGAGGAGATAGAGTGGGAATGTAAACCAAGGAAATTAAAAATAAACATAGAAAACAGTAAGGTGATGAGGGTAAGAAGTTTAGGAAATGAAAGATTGGATATCAGATTACAGGGAGAGAATATGGAAGAAGTGAATGTATTCAGATATATGAGAGTTCACGTGTCGGCAGAAATGTCTATTAAAGACGAGGTGCGCCATAAAACGGATGAGTGACGGGGGGGGAGGGGAAAGATATGTAATGTGTTGAGGCATCTGTGGAAAGAAAAACGTTTATGTATGGAAGCAAAAAAGATGAATGTGCTGAAGTATAGTGGCACCAACACTGACACGTGTGTGAGATGTGATTTTCGCGTTGCAGCGAAGGGGAGGCCGAAGACAGAGTAGAAGTCAATGTTTGAGAGCAATGTGTGTGTTAAAGGACACATGTGCAGCTTAGAAGACAGTGTTGGGGAATCAGAGGTTTAAGTTAGAGGTCTTCGTTATCCAGCAGGTTTGTTTGCGTTAGAATGGAGTGGAAAAAAGATAAGCTGTTTTTACAGCATGACCTGCTGTTGGAGTGTGAGCAAGGCAACGTTTGTGAAGGGTTTCAGGGAAACTGATTACAGATACTCGAGTCCTGGATGAGAGAGGTACAATTCCTGGAGTTGGGACGGAGCTGTTAAAACTCAGGTCATTTGAATTGTGTTGTACATGCATTATTTACTGGCAAGACAGCTAGTGACTGAATGATTGTGAATGTGTCTTCTTATTGTCACTCCTCCTCGGTGGAAGATAAGTGGTGTCGTAACAATTTGTAGTAAACAGGTTCTAGTGGCATGTTACCATCCTTATATCCGAGAGATACTGTGAACTTAGTCAGGAGTAACACACGCTTTCCTAAAACTGAATTCACTGAAAAATAAATTCCACTTTGGCCCGTATGGGGATCGAACCCACGACATCCGCGTTATTAGCACGGCGCTCTAACCAACTGAGCTAACAGGCCGCTCGTGATAGCATTCTAGTCCTTCTGAGGCAAATATAAACTCATACTCACCTATATGTAGTTACAGGGGTCGAGTCTCAGCACCTGACCCCGTCTCTTCGCTGGCCGCTACTAGTTTCACTCTTTCCTGGCGTTGAGAACCCTATCGTACCTCTTCTTAAATATATGTATCGATCCTGCCTCTACCATTCCTCTGTCCAGATCGTTCCACTTCTTGACTACTATGAGGCTGAAAAAATGCTTCCTAACATTATTGTGAGTCATCTGTTTTCAACTTCCAGTTATGCTCTCATGTTCCTGTTTCCCGCCTCGAACAATCTGTCCTAATCTTCTCTGTCAGTCTCTCTCAGTATATTGTACGTTGTTATAATATCACTCCATGTCCTTCTCTCCCCTAATGCCTATAGACTTATAGATTTGCCTGCCTTAATGTCTCATCATAGCACATAACCCTCAGCTCTGGACTAGTCTCGTTGTATACCGCGGGTTCAAGCGCCGTCTCTGGTACGGTTAGATTGATGTGAATGATACACGCCTTGCCTATGTTCTTGAAACCTTGTCTTATATTTACCAAAGGCGCGTTTGCTGCGGCAGTTATTCAGTTGATGTATGCTGCAGTAAATATGTTCCTTTTAATGCTCACCCCGAGGTCCTTTTCCTCGAATGAGGTTCGCAACCTTTGCCACTGGAGCCTGTATTTCGCTTGAGGTCTTCTTGGACAGACCCTAATCTTCATAATTCGGCCTTTTCTGGGGTTAAATTCTAGGGCCCACTTGTCAGACAAGACCAGACCAGACCTGCGCCTGTCCAGGTTCGTGAACACCTCCTTACATTTCATGATAAGCTTCTTACAGCCTTTCTGGTCATTTCTAGTTAGTCCTCTTCCTTCTTCAACCTTATTACCTGGTCCTTCACTGTTGTTCTCTTTCTGATGTGAATATGTAGCAGCTTTGGATCAGTTTTTTTTTATTCTGATGCTATGTCATTCTCAAACTGTAGTTGAGCCTCTATGATGATAGGCAAGTATACGGATCTTCCATCAACTTCCCTATAGATGAATGGTTCAGAGAACCGACATGTTGATAAATTAGACACATGTGCAACTCTTGGGTATCTTTATTGAGGAAACGTTTCGCCACACAGTGGCTTCATCAGTCCATACGTAGGAGAAACTTGAAGAACAGGAGGAGAATAAGGTAATCAGTCCCTCAACCTTGAGTCGATGTGTTCAGTCCATCAATCTTGAATAGAATACGGCATATGAGCGGAGAAGCAGCTTATAAACCGTATGGCAGGAGAGGTGCAGCAGTCATAGGTGGTGTCACGTTTGTTCAATGTGGAAGTAGGTCGTGCCCAAGAATTAGGCAAGCGAAGAATTCCTAAGTATTAAGATCCCAAGAAGTTGCGGTGTTTGACAGGTTCTCTGAACCATACATCTACAAACCTGTCAGACACTTCAACTTCTTGGGATCTTAATACTTAGGAATTCTTCGCTTGCCTAATTCTTGGGCACGACCTACTTCCACATTGAACAAATGTGACACCACCTATGACTGCTGCACCTCTCCTGCCATACGGTTTATAAGCTGCTTCTCCGCTCATATGCCGTATTCTATTCAAGATTGATGGACTGAACACATCGACTCAAGGTTGAGGGACTGATTACCTCATTCTCCTCCTGTTCTTCAAGTTTCTCCTACGTATGGACTGATGAAGCCACTGTGTGGCGAAACGTTTCCTCAATAAAGATACTCAAGAGTTGCACATGTGTCTAATTTATCAACTTCCCTATATGTGTAGCCTATATCATTAATTATGTTAATATAATCATTACTTCTACGTGTAACTATAACCATTATTTATACATGTAACTATAATCATTACTCCTACATGTAACTATATTCTTTACTTATACGTGTAACCTAAATCATTACCTATATATGTACCTGCTCCTGTATCCTTGGTTTTCATGTCTGGTATTCTCCTGACAGCCAATGTTGGCATTTTGTACCATGTCTTATTTTGGTTTGATATGAAAAGTGAGCATAAATATTTCCTTTCTGTATTGGGACAAGATAGAATGTAAGAATTATAAGGCAATAAGCTTGTTACGTATATCAGAGACAGTGTGAGGTATTATTATTATTGAAAGTGTTGGAGTAAAACATAATGTAGGATTGCAGAGGAACATGGAGGTTTTGAAGACCAAATATTTACATTGAAGCTTATAAGTGAACGATGCTAAGATGAAGATAAGGAGGTGTTTGCCGCATTTATGAATTTAAAAAAGGCTTGTTAGGGGGTGGATCGAGAAGCAATGTAGCAGATTTTGCAAATATATGAAATAGGGGGTACGTTACTAAAAAGCCGAGGAAAGTTTTTAAGTAAGTCTCATGTAAGGGTATGTAAGAGAGAAGGAGAGTATGATCCAGTGAAAGTAGGCTTTAGAGAGGGATGTATGATGTCATCAAGGTTGTTTTAAAACATCTGTAGATGGGGTTGTAAAAGAAGTGAATTTTAGGGTGTTGTGGAGAGGTGCGCGATTAACAGACACAAAATCTGATCCAAAATGAGAATTATCACAGTTACTCTTTTCTAATGACACATTTTTTTGCTAATGACGTGTTTCTTTTTGGGTATTTCGAAAATAAGTTGCTAGGGTTGGAAGAGGAGTTAGAGTGGGAATGTAAACCAAGGAAATTAAAAATAAACATAGAAAACAGTAAGGTGATGAGGGTAAGAAGTTTAGGAAATGAAAGATTGGATATCAAATTACAGGGAGAGAATATGGAAGAAGTGAATGTATTCAGATATATGAGAGTTCACGTGTCGGCAGAAATATCTATTAAAGACGAGGTGCGCCATAAAACGGATGAGTGACGGGGGGGGGGAGGTAAAATATATGTAATGTGTTGAGGCTTCTGTGGAAAGAAAAACGTTTATGTATGGAAGCAGAAAAGATGAATGTGCCGAAGTATAGTGGCACCAACACTGACACGTGTGTGAGATGTGATCTTTGCGTTGCAGCGAAGGGGAGGCCGAAGACAGAGTAGAAGTCAATGTTTGAGAGCAATGTGTGTGTTAAGGGACACATGTGCAGCTTAGAAGACAGTGTTGGAGAATCAGAGGCTTAAGTTAGAGGTCTTCGTTATCCAGCAGGTTTGTTTGCGTTAGAATGGAGTGGAAAAAAGATAAGCTGTTTTTACAGCATGACCTGCTGTTGGAGTGTGAGCAAGGCAACGTTTGTGAAGGGTTTCAGGGAAACTGATTACAGATACTCGAGTCCTGGATGTGAGAGGTACAATTCCTGGAGTTGGGACGGAGCTGTTAAAACTCAGGTCATTTGAATTGTGTTGTACATGCATTATTTACTGGCAAGACAGCTAGTGACTGAATGATTGTGAATGTGTCTTTTATTGTCACTCCTCCTCGGTGGAAGATAAGTGGTGTGTAACAATTTGTAGTAAACAGGTTCTAGTGGCATGTTACCATCCTTATATCCGAGAGATACTGTGAACTTAGTCAGGAGTAACACACCCTTTCCTAAAACTGAATTCACTGAAAAATAAACTCCACTTTGGCCCGTAAGGGGATCGAACCCACGACATCCGCGTTATTAGCACGGCGCTCTAACCAACTGAGCTAACAGGCCGCTCGTGGTAGCATTCTAGTCCTTCTGAGGCAAATATAAACTCATACTCACCTATATGTAGTTACAGGGGTCGAGTCTCAGCACCTGACCCCGTCTCTTCGCTGGCCGCTACTAGTTTCACTCTTTCCTGGCGTTGAGAACCCTATCGTACCTCTTCTTAAATATATGTATCGATCCTGCCTCTACCATTCCTCTGTCCAGATCGTTCCACTTCCTGACTACTATGAGGCTGAAAAAATGCTTCCTAACATTCTTGTGAGTCATCTGTTTTCAACTTCCAGTTATGCTCTCATGTTCCTGTTTCCCGCCTCGAACAATCTGTCCTAATCTTCTCTGTCAGTCTCCTTCAGTATATTGTACGTTGTTATAATATCACTCCTTGTCCTTCTCTCCCCTAATGCCTATAGACTTATAGATTTGCCTGCCTTAATGTCTCATCATAGCACATAAACCCTCAGCTCTGGGACTAGTCTCGTTGTATACCGCGGGGTTTAAGCGCCGTCTCTGGTACGGTTAGATTGATGTGAATGATACACGCCTTGCCTATGTTCTTGAAACCTTGTCTTATATTTACCAAAGGCGCGTTTGCTGCGGCAGTTATTCAGCTGATGTATGCTGCAGTAAATATGTTCCTCTTAATGCTCACCCCGAGGTCCTTTTCCTCGAGTGAGGTTCGCAACCTTTGCCACTGGAGCCTGTATTTCGCTTGAGGTCTTCTTGGACAGACCCTAATCTTCATAATTCGGCCTTTTCTGGGGTTAAATTCTAGGGCCCACTTGTCAGACAAGACCAGACCAGACCTGCGCCTGTCCAGGTTAGTGAACACCTTACATTTCATGATAAGCTTCTTACAGCCTTTCTGGTCATTTCTAGTTAGTCCTCTTCCTTCTTCAACCTTATTACCTGGTCCTTCACTGTTGTTCTCTTTCTGATGTGGATATGTAGCAGCTTTGGATCAGTTTTTTTTTATTCTGATGCTATGTCATTCTCAAACTATAGTTAAGCCTCTATGATGATAGGCAAGCATACGGATCTTCCATCAACTTCCCTATATGTGTAGCCTATATCATTAACTATGTTAATATAATCATTACTTCTACGTGTAACTATAACCATTATTTATACATGTAACTATAATCATTACTCCTACATGTAACTATAATCATTACTTATACGTGTAACCTAAATGATTTCCTATATATGTACCTGCTCCTGTATCCTTGGTTTTCATGTCTGGTATTCTCCTGTCAGCCAATGTTGGCATTTTGTACCATGTCTTATTTTGGTTTGATATGAAAAGTGAGCATAAATATTTCCTTTCTGTATTGGGACAAGTAGAATGTAAGAATTATAAGGCAATAAGCTCTGTTACGTATATCAGAGACAGTGTGAGTATTATTATTATGAAAGTGTTGGAGTAAAACATAATGTAGGATTGCAGAGGAACATGGAGGTTTTGAAGACCATATTTACATTGAAGCTTTAAGTGAACGATGCTAGATGAAGATAAGGAGGTGTTTGCCGCATTTATGAATTTAGAAAAGGCTTGTGAGAGGGTGGATCGAGAAGCAATGTAGCAGATTTTGCAAATAAAAAAAATAGGGGGTACTTTACTAAAACCCCCCCCGAGGAAAGTTTTTAAGTAGGCTGGTTTGGGGTATTAAAGAGAAGAAAAGGAGAGTATGATCCAGGAAAGTAGGTTTAGAGAAAGGGGGTGTATATGTCATCAAGTTTTTTTTTTAAAATCTGTAATGGGGTTGTTTATGAAGTGAATTTAAAGGGTTGTGGGTGGAGAGGTGGGGATTAACAGAACAAAAATTGAAAAAATGAAGTTTATCCCACTTTGTCTTTCAATTTGATCATTTTTTTTGAAATTGGTGTTTCTTTTGGGTATTTTTAAAAAAAAAAAGTTGAATTAAGAGATTAATAAAAAGTAAAAAAAATTAAAAAAAATAGAAAAAGTAAGGTGAGAGGGTAAAAAAGTTTAGGAAAAAGAAAAAAAGATGAATGTGCCGAAGTATGTGGGACCAAAAAAGACAGTGTGTGAATGTGATTTTGCGTTGCAACGAAGGGGAGGCCCAAACAGAGAGAAGTCAAGTTTGAGAGCAAATTTTTGTTAAGGGGAACATGGAGCTTAGAAGCAGTGTTGGGGGTCAAGGGGTTTTAAATTAGAGGTCTTCGTTATCCAGCAGTTTGTTTGCTTGAGGGGTGGAAAAAAAAATTTAAACTGTTTTTACAGCATACCCGCTGTTGGGGTGTGAGCAAGGCAACGTTTTTAAGGGTTTTAGGAAACTATATAGATACTCGAGTCCGGATGTGAGAGGGACAATTCCTGGATTGGGGGCGGAGGTTAAAATAGAAGGTCATTTGAATTTTGTTTTACATGATTATTTATGGCCCCCCCCCCCCCCCCAAGACAGCTAGTGACGAAAGATTTTGAAAGTGTCTTTTTTTTTACCCTCCCGGGGAAAATAAGTGGTGTCTAACAACTTGTAGTAAACAGGGTTTTGTGGCATTTACCATCCTTATTCGAGAGCTGGAATTGTCAGGGGTAACACACGCTTTCCTAAAACTGAAATTTATGAAAAAACAACTTACTTTGGCCCCCTATGGGATCGAACCCCGACATCCCCGTTATTAGAAGGCGCCTTTAACCCAAAGAGCAACAGGCCGTGTATGCATTTCTGTCCCCTTTGAGGTAAATATAAACCTACTCACCCCTTTTGGTTTCAGGGGGCGAGTTCAGCACCGACCCCCCTCTTCGCTGGCCGCTCTTTTTTTCATTTTCCTGGCGTTTGAGAAATCTATCGTACCTCTTCTTAAATATATGTATCGATCCTGCCTTACCATTCCTTTTTTCCCGATCGTTCCACTCCCCGACTATATGAGGGTGAAAAAAAGCTTTCTAAAATTTTGGGGGTCACTGTTTTCAACTTCCTTATGCTCTCAGTTCCTGTTTCCGCCCCGAACAACTTCCTAATTTCTCGTCAGTTTCTCTCAGTTATTTTAGTGTTATGAACACTCCTTTCCCCTTCTCTCCCCAATGCCTATAGACTTATAGATTTGCCTCCAAATTTCATCATAGCACTAACCCTCAGCTTTGGGACTAGTCTCGTTGTATACCGGGGGGTTCAAGCCCGTTTTGGGTACGGTTAATTGATGTGAATGATACACACCTTCCTAGTTCTTGAAACCTTGTTTAATTTCCAAAGGGCGTTTGCTGCGGCATTTTTCAGTGTGTATGTGCAGAAAATAGCCCCTTTAAATTGCTCCCCCTGAGTCCTTTTCCTCGGGTGGGGTTCGCAACCTTTGCCACGGGAGTTTGTATTTCGCTTGAGTCTTCTTGACAGACCCAAATTTTAAAATTTGGGCCCTTTTCTGGGGTTAAATTCGGGGGCCCACTTGTCAGAAAACCCGACCAGCCCTGGCTTCCAGGTTGGGAAAACCCCCTCCTTACTTTTTCTGAAAAGCTTCTTACAGCCTTTCTGGCTTTTGTTTGTCCCCTTCCCTTCAAAACCCTTTTTAGGAAGCAATATGCAAAGTTTGAATCTTTTTTCCGAAAGTTTCGCCCACACAGTGGTTCTTCATGAATACAGAAAATACAGGGGCGAGAGATGTGAAGACGATTAAACAGCCCATACCCTTAAAATCGTAGAATTTTAGGTTGTCGTCCCTGGCCGGAGAAGTTCAGTTCCCTAGTCAGGAACATTTAAGAACAGCGACGTGCGGAGACTTAAATACTGTGGAAGGGGATGCAGGGGAGAGTAGTAGTAGTAGTAGTGTATGTAGTGAGAGGGACTGAGAGTCATGTCCCTCTCAATCCAACCTTTCACTTTTAAAAAACTTGCCAAGGTGTTTTCTTACCAAGATGCCGTGTTGCGTGTCTGACAAGATAAAAATCAAAAGGAACAATACCCGACAGGTTGTTGGTAAGACACATATAACAGTTGACTTTTATCCGAAACGTTTCGCCCACACAGTAGGCTTCTTTTAGCGAATCGAAAATAGAGGAGCAGAAGATGTGAAGACGATGTAATCAGTCCTCCCCTTAAAGTCGTGAATTTGAGGTTGCAGTCCCCCCGGCCCGGAGAAGTTCTTTTCCCAAATCAGGAATATCTGAAGATCAAGCGACAGTGCGGAGACTTAAATACTGTCGGAAGGAGAGGTGCAGGGTGTAGTAGTAGTAGTAGTAGTAGTAGTTGTGAGAGGCAACTGAGAGGTCATGTCCCTCTCAGATCCAACCCTTCTCACTTGAAAAGCTTGTCCAAGGTGTTTTCTATACCAAGATGCCACTACTACTACCCTGCACCTCTCCTTCCGACAGTATTTAAGTCTCTGCACTGTCGCTTGATCTTCAGATAGTTCCTGACTATGGAACTGAACTTCTCCAGGCGGAGGGACTGACAACCTCAAATTCTACGACTTTAAGGGTGATGGACTGATTACATCGTCTTCACATCTCTACTGCTCCTGCCTACTTTCTGTATTCGACTGAAGAAGCCTACTGTGTAGGCGAAACGTTTCGGAATAAAGATGTCTAACTGTTGCATATGTGTCTTACCTAACAACCTGTCGGTATTGTATACCATTTTGATGTTCTTCTTCAACCTTATTACCTGGTCCTTCACTGTTGTTCTCTTTCTGATGTGGATATGTAGCAGCTTTGGATCAGTTTTTTTTTTATTCTGATGCTATGTCATTCTCAAACTGTAGTTGAGCCTCTATGATGATAGGCAAGTATACGGATCTTCCATCAACTTCCCTATAGATGAATGGTTCAGAGAACCGACATGCTGATAAATTAGACACATGTGCAACTCTTGGGTATCTTTATTGAGGAAACGTTTCGCCACACAGTGGCTTCATCAGTCCATACGTAGGAGAAACTTGAAGAACAGGAGGAGAATAAGGTAATCAGTCCCTCAACCTTGAGTCGATGTGTTCAGTCCATCAATCTTGAATAGAATACGGCATATGAGCGGAGAAGCAGCTTATAAACCGTAAGGCAGGAGAGGTGCAGCAGTCATAGGTGGTGTCACGTTTGTTCGATGTGGAAGTAGGTCGTGCCCAAGAATTAGGCAAGCGAAGAATTCCTAAGTATTAAGATCCCAAGAAGTTGCAGTGTCTGACAGGTTCTCTGAACCATACATCTACAAACCTGTCAGACACTTCAACTTCTTGGGATCTTAATACTTAGGAATTCTTCGCTTGCCTAATTCTTGGGCATGACCTACTTCCACATTGAACAAATCTGACACCACCCATGACTGCTGCACCTCTCCTGCCATACGGTTTATAAGCTGCTTCTCCGCTCATATGCCGTATTCTATTCAAGATTGATGGACTGAACACATCGACTCAAGGTTGAGGGACTGATTACCTCATTCTCCTCCTGTTCTTCAAGTTTCTCCTACGTATGGACTGATGAAGCCACTGTGTGGCGTAACGTTTCCTCAATAAAGATACCCAAGAGTTGCACATGTGTCTAATTTATCAACTTCCCTATATGTGTAGCCTATATCATTAACTATGTAAATATGTTCATTACTTCTACGTGTAACTATAACCATTATTTATACATGTAACTATAATCATTACTCCTACATGTAACTATAATCTTTACTTATACGTGTAACCTAAATGATTTCCTATATATGTACCTGCTCCTGTATCCTTGGTTTTCATGTCTGGTATTCTCCTGTCAGCCAATTTTGGCATTTTGTACCATGTCTTATTTTGGTTTGATATGAAAAGTGAGCATAAATGTTTCATTTCTGTATTGGGACAAGATAGAATGTAAGAATTATAAGGCAATAAGCTTGTTACGTATATCAGAGACAGTATGAGGTATTATTATTATTGAAAGTGTTGGAGTAAAACATAATGTAGGATTGCAGAGGAACATGGAGGTTTTGAAGACCAAATATTTACATTGAAGCTTATAAGTGAACGATGCTTAGAAAGGACATAGGAAAGAATAGAAAGGACATAGGAAAGAAAAGAAAGGACATAGGAAAGAATTGGTTTGGAAATAGGGTAGTTGATGAGTGGAACAGTCTACCTAGTTAGGTTATTGAGGCTAGGACTTTGGGTAGTTTCAAATTTAGGTTGGATAAGTACATGAGTGGGAGGGGTTGGATTTGAGTGGGACTTGAACATCGGAGCTTGTTTTTAGGGTGGCATTGAAAATTGGGTTGGTCAAATGTTTGTTAGTGGGATGAATTGTAAAGGACTTGCCTAGTATGGGCCAACAGGCCTGCTGCAGTGTTCCTCCTTTCTTATGTTCTTATGTTCTTATGAAGATAAGGAGGTGTTTGCTGCATTTATGAATTTAGAAAAGGCTTGTGAGAGGGTGGATCGAGAAGCAATGTAGCAGATTTTGCAAATATATGAAATAGGGGGTACGTTACTAAAAAGCCGAGGAAAGTTTTTAAGTAAGGCTCAGGTAAGGGTATTTAAGAGAGAAGGAGAGAATGATCCAGTGAAAGTAGGCTTTAGAGAGGGATGTATGATGTCATCAAGGTTGTTTTAAAACATCTGTAGATGGGGTTGTAAAAGAAGTGAATTTTAGGGTGTTGTGGAGAGGTGCGCGATTAACAGACACAAAATCTGATCCAAAATGAGAGTTATCACACTTGCTCTTTTCTAATGACACATTTTTTTTGCTAATGACGTGTTTCTTTTTGGGTATTTCGAAAATAAGCTGTAGGGTTGGGGAAAAGGAGTTTAGAGTGGGAATGTAAACCAAGGAAATTAAAAATAAACATAGAAAACAGTAAGGTGATGAGGGTAAGAAGTTTAGGAAATGAAAGATTGGATATCAGATTACAGGGAGAGAATATGGAAGAAGTGAATGTATTCAGATATATGAGAGTTCACGTGTCGGCAGAAATGTCTATTAAAGACGAGGTGCGCCATAAAACGGGTGACGGGGGGGGGGGGGAAAGATATGTAATGTGTTGAGGCATCTGTGGAAAGAAAAACGTTTATGTATGGAAGCAAAAAAGATGAATGTGCCGAAGTATAGTGGCACCAACACTGACACATTTGTGAGATGTGATCTTTGCGTTGCAACGAAGGGGAGGCCGAAGACAGAGTAGAAGTCAATGTTTGAGAGCAATGTGTGTGTTAAGGGACACATGTGCAGCTTAGAAGACAGTGTTGGGGAATCAGAGGTTTAAGTTAGAGGTCTTCGTTATCAGGCAGGTTTGTTTGCGTTAGAATGGAGTGGAAAAAAGATAAGCTGTTTTTACAGCATGACCTGCTGTTGGAGTGTGAGCAAGGCAACGTTTGTGAAGGGTTTCAGGGAAACTGATTACAAATAGTCGAGTCCTGGATGTGAGAGGTACAATTCCTGGAGTTGGGACGGAGCTGTTAAAACTCAGAAGGTCATTTGAATTGTGTTGTACATGCTCTATTTACTGGCAAGACAGCTAGTTGAAGATTGAGACACTTATGCAGCATATGGGAATCTTTATTCAGGAAACGTTTCGCCACACAGTGGCTTCATCACTCCAATACAAAGAGGAAGGCGTAAGGAGAGGAGGAGTATGAGGTAATCAGTCCCTCAGCCTGGAGTCGATGTGTTCAGTCCATCAATC
Source organism: Cherax quadricarinatus (assembly GCF_026875155.1). Lineage (NCBI taxonomy): Eukaryota > Metazoa > Arthropoda > Malacostraca > Decapoda > Parastacidae > Cherax > Cherax quadricarinatus. The sequence continues at coordinate 104,897,576 of NC_069404.1, forward strand.
TTGTCGGTTTTTCAAACCATTCATCACAAGACAGCTAGTGACTGAATGATTGTGAATGTGTCTTTTTATTGCCACTCCTCCTCGGTGGAAGATAAGTGGTGTCGTAACATCTTGTAGTAAACAGGTTCTAGTGGCATGTTACCATCCTTATATCCGAGAGATACTGTGAACTTAGTCAGGAGTAACACACGCTTCCTAAAACTGAATTCACTGAAAACTAAACTCCACTTTGGCCCGTATGGGGATCGAACCCACGACATCCGCGTTATTAGCACGGCGCTCTAACCAACTGAGCTAACAGGCCGCTTGATGCATCCTGCGATTTTCATCCTGGAACTTTTAATCTTTACGCCAGCATCCGCATGTTACTTATCATTTATCAAAGACATTTGTCGCTAGATACTTGGCATGCTCATTCTGTGTGTCACCGTGTGTGCTACGGAATTGTAAATATATACAGTGAAGATGTATGCATTATGTAATGGTGGCCCCGTGCCTGGTGGCTAAAGCTTTCGAATCACACGGTGAGGCGTCTGGGTTCGATTCCCGGTGAGGATAGAAACATTAGGCGTATTAACTTACACCGGTTTTCTATATTCCCTATCAGTAAAATGGGTACATGGGTGTTAGTGGACTGGTGTGGGTCGCATACTGGGACAAAACTGACCTAATTTGCCCGAAATGCTCAGCATAACAAGCGGCTTTTTATATAGTAATACGTCAGTGATGTCAGCTAGGACTGTATACCTTGTACATGTACTGATAGAAATAAAGATATTAACGTGTCTGTCATACACATACATAGTCGTGGCTGCTGGGGACGAGTTTCCGCTCCAGTTGTCCCGTCTGATAACAATAATAATAAACTTTGTTTCTAGCAGTGCATAACACAACTTAGACGTAGGTGACGTACAGAGCCTTGTTATGAAGAGCTCTTCGGGCAAGTTAGGTTAATTTTGTCCCCAGGATGCGACCCACACCAGTCGACTAACACCCAGGTACCTACTTGCAGCTAGGTGAACAGGGTCATCAGGTGTCATAAGAAAACAAACCCCAATGTTTCCCAGTTAAAAGCCAACAAAAACACGTGACACAGAAAAGAGCTGCTGTATTTAACATGTCGTACCGAATAGGTAAAACTGATCAATTAGCAAGAACTCATTCAATATTAAGTCCTTTCTAAAATTTTCTCTTATACGTATAAAGATTATTTTTCATTTATGTTAATGTAAAAATTAATAATTTTGTACCAAAAGAACCTTAGAAACTTACCTAACCTTATTTTAACAACCGCAATTTAATTTAGCTTAATCCAACTATATGTATTTCAGATAAGTTTACAATAAGTTGTTAGGTAAGACACATATGCAACAGTTAGGCATCTTTATTTCGAAACGTTTCGCCTACACAGTAGGCTTCTTCAGTCGAGTACAGAAAAGTTGATAGAAGCAGAAGATACTTGAAGACGATGTAATCAGTCCATCACCCTTGAAGTTTCTGAGGTGGTCAGTCCCTCAGTCTGGAGAAGAGTATTGTTCCATAGTCTGAAACAATATGGAGATGAAGTGACAGGATGGAACCTTATATACCACCAGGAGGTGAGATGTAGGCCACTAGTAGAGGTAAGAATGTTGTCGTTGGAAGGTCAGGTCCCTCTCAAATCCAGCCATTCTCACTAGTAGAAGTTGACAAAGTTGATATATATATATATATTATATATATATATATATATATATATATATATATATATATATATATATATATAAAGCAGGTCCAAGATGTTATATATATATATATATATATATATATATATATATATATATATATATATATATATATATATATATATATATATATATATATATATATATGTGTATATATATATATTATTTATATATATATATATAATATATATATATATATATATATTTATAATTTTATATATATATATATATATATAACATCTTGGACCTGTTTTACATCATTCATCGACTGGAGTGGTGGATACAGGGGGGAAGGAAGGGGAACTTGAAACTGGGGTTAATAGGCTGGGGAACGTGGTGGGTGTCTGGGGGGGGGGGAGAAGGAGCCGGGGAAAATAAAAAGTTAAGTGCAGAGAGCGAGCAATGCGGACATATTACGGAGAAACTTACTGACACAATTTACTTGGTAGAACCATTATTATTATCTCCGTCACAACGTAACGCTGAAGAAACTTGTAACTGCGCTCGTAATGCTGGGGGGTTGTGTGTTGCTCACTCTTGCTGCACTTGCCGCAGTTTTCTCTGCTTTCTCTCCCAGACTCGTGTAATTTGATACCTCTGCACGCGAGGCCAGTGACACAGGTGTGCAACTGCTCTTGTTGGCACTGATGGCTCTAGGTAAGACGTCACTGTCAGGCGTCCGCTTCTGCTTTTGTTGGCTCTATAACCACTCCATAACTTATCTGTTTAACAATAACACCTCTGATGTTGGTGCTCGCACTTTCTCACTGCCACAATCAGTATGCTAATCGACTTTAGCGTTACAAGTTGATCCTTACTCATCTGCATGACATTAAAATTGATTTATGACAATGAACTTAACTCTGAGAATTATTGTTTCTGTGGCTGCTAATTATGTTGAACTCACAGAATGACTCCTAAAATACGCGCCTTCTCAGTGGAGAGGCCTAGAACTGATTCGTAAAATTTGAAAAAAAAAAATTCTGGAGACATCCATCTCGTAATGATTTGCCTCAAGATGGTAAAATAGTCAAGTCGTTTCAAAAAAGCTTGAAACGAAGTCTTATATATCTAATCTGTGTCTAACTTGAGCATAATTTAATTTTAATAGGATTATATAAATAATTCGTTTATTGTATAAACGCAAATAGAAATCTATAACTCATGACGAGGTGAGTGTAGACAAGCTGGAATAACTTGCAATGTAAACAGACTGAGAGAGGCAGCAGCAGCAGCTATAAGGTAGGTTACAAGCAACAGACTGAGAGAGGCAGCAGCAGCAGCTATAAGGTCGGTTACAAGCAACAGACTGAGAGAGGCAGCAGCAGCAGCTATAAGGTCGGTTACAAGCACAACTGACAGTTTGGCATGTTCACCCAAATATTAATAAAAATATAACTATCATATATACACTCAGCCTTATGATTATTTTATTGAGCATTAAGTGACTGACTTTCTTATTAAGGAAGACATAGAGAATACTTGTTGATGTGTCTACCTGACAACTTTTCCCTGGCTAACTTGTGTTACATGAATAAGGAAAAGTGTGGGGTTCCAGTCCATGGCAAGGCATGGGTTCCGTCCGCAAGGGTAGGAGTGGGGTTCCAGTTCATGGCAAGGCATGGGTTCCGTCCGCAAGGGTAGGAGTGGGGTTCCAGTTCATGGCAAGGCATGGGTTCCGTCCGCAAGGGAAGGAGTGGGGTTCCAGTCCATGGCAAGGCATGGGTTCCGTCCGCAAGGGTAGGAATGGGGTTCCAGTTCATGGCAAGGCATGGGTTCCGTCCGCGAGGGAAGGAGTGGGGTTCCAGTCCATGGCAAGGCATGGGTTCCGTCCGCAAGGGAAGGAGTGGGGTTCCAGTCCATGGCAAGGTTCTAGCCACCAGGGAACAGTAGGGTTCTAACACATGACAAGGAATGGTTCGGAGTCAAGTTTCTTGAGTTGTTTATAATTGAATTATGATAGTTTTTGGCGAAGCTTTGGGTCAGTTGCCCGTCATGTATATATTTGAACCCCAGCATGAAGACAACTTCCACCGTGTCACTGTCTAGTTCATATCACTGTCATGTATATATTTGAACCCAAGCATGAAGACAACTTCCACCGTGTCACTGTCTAGTTCATATCACTGTCATGTATATATTTGAACCCCAGCATGAAGACAACTTCCACCGTGTCACTGTCTAGTTCACATCACTGTCATGTATATATTTGAACCCCAGCATGAAGACAACTTCCACCGTATCACTGTCTAGTTCATATCACTGTCATGTATATATTTGAACCCTAGCATGAAGACAACTTCCACCGTGTCACTGTCTAGTTCATATCACTGTCATGTATATATTTGAACCCCAGCATGAAGACAACTTCCACCGTGTCACTGTCTAGTTCATATCACTGTCATGTATATATCTGAACCCTAGCATGAAGACAACTTCCACCGTGTCACTGTCTAGTCCATATCACTGTCATGTATATATTTGAACCCCAGCATGAAGACAACTTCCACCGTGTCACTGTCTAGTTCATGTCACTGTATCACTACTCTCACGCTGATGACTTATTACCTGATGTCTGTGTGTGGTTGCCATGTGAGACCTCTTACTCTAGATCTCCTTTGGTAAAAAGCTTGTCCTTCTCTATCTTTTTAATGTCCTTAAGCATTTTTATGTATTGAGACCATATCTTTTTCTGGTTCTTCGATCCTTTAGGAACCTGAAATTCACATCCATATTGTCCCATCGTAACTCAGTCCTCTCAGCTTAGGCACCATTCTGGAAGCACGCCTTTTGACTTTCAAGAATTTCACTTTGTATTTAACTGATAACGGGTTCCACACTGATGCTACTCCAGGATGGGTCTTACTTCCCTAGGAAAGGCTTTGTCTAGATTTCTGTAAGCTCTTCCTATCCTCGCCAATCAACCGTGTGCACTTCGTGGGATAATTTGTGTGACTGTGGCACCTTCTATGTCCTCTTCATTGTCTGTTTTTTTATCACCTTCATCTTCAGATGGTGCTGTCAATGGTTTCCTTTTGCTGTTTCCCAATTTCATTATTTGTTCTTAATGGTGTTAAACCTTTTTGAGCACTGTCGCGACAGTTTCTTTGGTTTGTTCAGGATATCATTTATGAACATGGATATGTATTAGCGTAACCTTGTGTACAGTCCACTGACATACAAATGAAACAATGTGAGACCTTGTGCGAAGCCCAGATGGACACCCTAGTTACTCTTTTTTACCCTGACACTGTTCCTCGCTTTTACGTTCTGTTGTCTGTCATTCAGATGTTCATTTAGCTTTGCTAATACCCTGGATGTTACCCTGACTTGCGTCTCTATTTTGTGAAGTAGGATTATGCGTGTCACTGTATCGATGGCCAGTTTAGGAATATAGGGTTTTCCGTGTTTCTATATGGTTCATATGACAAGATAAGATTAACAGGGACTCAGGGACACTGGTCTGCTACCAGCCTGAAGTCTACCTGGAGGGTATTATCCGGGATCAGCGCCCCTGTAGACCGGTCCACGACCAGGCCTCCCGGTTTATCAGGGCCTGATCAACCATGCTGTTACTGCTGGCCGCATGTAGTCCAACGTACGAACCACAGCCTGCCTGATCCGACACTGACTTTAAGTATCTGTCTAGCTTCCTCTTGAAGGCAGCCAGGGGTCTATTGGTAATTCTTCTTATGCATGGTGGGAGGCTGTTGAACAGTCTTGGGCCCCGGACGGTTATGGCGTTCTCTTTTAGTGTACCAATGGCGCCCATACTTTTCACTGGGGTGGCACCGCCTGCCCAGTTTTTACTTTCGTAGGGAGTAATTTCTGTGTGCAGATCCCGGATCATTTCTTCTAGAATTTTCCAAGTGTAGATTATGATATATCTCTCTCGCCTGCGTTCTGACTAGTACAAGTCAAGTGCTTCCAAGTATTCCCAGAAGTTGAGGTGTTTGATAGAACGTATATGTGCAGTAAAGATTCTCTGTATGCTCTCTAGAGCTGCAGTTTCACCTGCTTTGAACGGAGATGTTAATGTGTACAGCAATATTCCAGCCCAGAGAGAACAAGTGAATTGAAAAGGATCATCTTTGCCTCGGCATCTCTTATTTTGAACGCTCCCATTATCCATCCTATCATTTTCTTTGCAGTTGTGATCGTAGCACTGTTGTGATCCATGAAAGTGAGATCCTCGAGCATTGCCACTCCCAGGTCCCTCACATTATTTTTCTGCTCTATTGTATGTTCAGAGTTTGTAGTTTATGATCAGAGTTTGCTGTTTAGAGCTTATTACGTATTTCTTTTCTTAAATAATTGTACTATACTTGTTATTTTCCAAGCATCAGACAGTTCAACTCTTTGAATTGTTAAAGATTAGAGAGAGAGCTGCTAGCTCAAGATTTTTGCGCTGTTGAGTCCTGTTGCCTTGTGTCAAGTTTTATCACAAGTTAAAATAATATCCTTGTCTAGGCTTGGTTTTGGAAAATGTTGCAGATTATTCTATCACATTAGTTGCCCTCATCTCTGTTACTGTCTGAGAATATTCCCATCCCTTGAGTGTTAGGTGTTCACCTTCCTACTGTTCTTGTTATCCTGATGCGGCTGTGAACTGGGTCGGATTTTGCTCAGGTAGTTGTATTTATTTCAAATTTCATATTTAATTCCTTAATTTCTTCAGTGAACTTATTTCTGTCTTGTTTGTCTCAGTCTTGGCATAGAGTTTGTTCTTTGTTTTTATATTCTTGACCGAGTTTAAGAGTCATACACTGAGCGGGGGGTTGTCTGGGTGGGGTTGTCTGAGGGGGTTGTCTGGGGGGGGGTTGTCTGTTAATCTCCGCATCCAAATGATAACTTCTGACAGAAACTGCATCAGTCTTTCACATTCACTTTTTCTGTATAACGTTCTTTTGAGCGATTGATTATAGGTAGGAGAACGTAGAAGAATTTTTTTCCTATGTCCGACTTGCTGGAGGTAAATGTTAGATGCTGCTATGCAAGTGTTTTAGCTCCTTCTTATTTCATTGGCCCCTTGATGTGTTGTCTTAAAAAGTTCTGCGCTGGTGAGTCAACAAATCTGTCCTCTATGTCTCGAGCCTCCGACACGTGTCCCAGTTTATTCTACATGGTTAAAATGTGATGTGAACAGCTCTGTGCCTAATCGCTGTCCCAGCAATTGTTTTTGAAACTATTGCTCAGTTATTTCAATCATTTAGGGGGGGGGGGTTTTGGGGGTGGGGGGGTTTTTGGGGGGGGTTTCTATCCCAAAGGGTTTTTGGGGTTGTTACTGATTTTTAATTTAAAAAACCAGTTTTTTTTTTCGATTTTAAATTTAAGGGTCCC
>NC_069404.1:104905139-104928004 GCF_026875155.1 Cherax quadricarinatus
GGATGTGGAGTGAAAGATCTAGATGATGGAGTAAAAATAGTCAGGTTAAAGGGGTGAAAGGGGTCTAATGATGGATAAAGTATCTGGTGGGGAGTAAAAGTATTTAAAGATAGGGAGTAAAGAATCTAGGAATGGGGTAAAGTGTCAAAGATGATGGGGGTTTAAAAGTAGTCTAGGATGATGGAGTAAAATAGTCAGGAGATGGAGTGAAATATCTAGGTGAGGGATGAAAGTGTTAGGATGATGGGTAAAAGTAGTCTGGTGGGGGTGAAAAGTTAGGATGAGGGGTTGAAATACCCTGGGAGATGGAGTAAAAGTGTCTGGGAAAAAGGGGGGAATATCTAGGATAAGGAGAAAGTAGTCAGATGAGGGAGTGAAAGAACTGGGGTGAGGGAAAAAAGTAGTCTGGGATGATGGAGTAAAAAAGTTCTTAGGGGGTAAATTAGGGGGGTTTAAGTATTAGGTGATGGAGTAAAGTATTGGATGGGGGGTGAAAGAGTTAGGATGATGGGGAAAGTATCTGGGATGAGGGAGGGAAAGTAGTCAGGATAGGGATTGAAAGAGTCGGGAATGGATGAAAATAGCTATTGAGGAGTGAAAGTAGTTAGGATATGGATGAAAGTATTGGGTGGAGTGAAAGAGTTAGGAGGGGAGGAAAATAGTCTAGAATGGAGTGAAAAGTTAGGATAATGGGGAAAATTATCAGGTATGGGGGGAAAGTATCGGATGAGGAGGAAAGTATTTTGGGATGATGGAGTGAAAGTAGTCAGGATGGGGGCGGATGAAGTTTATTTCTAGGGATGGAGTGAAAGTAGCCAGGTTGTTTGGGGAAAGGTAGCAATATGAAGGGGGAAAAAAGTAGTCTAGGATGATGGGTGAAAAGATCTGGATGGGTGAAGTAGTCCAAAAAGATTTGGGAAAGTAGTCAGGATTGGATGAAAGTGTCAGGATATGGGGGAAATTTCCCTAGGTGAGGGAGTAAAAGAATCTAAAATGGGGGGAGAAAGGTAAAAAATGGGTTTTTAAATTTGGGGTGAAGTAGTTAGGATGATGGGTGAAAGAGCTAGGGGAATGGGAGTAAAAGTATCAGGATGTGGGGGGGAAAAGTGTCTGGAGATGGGGTGAAAGTATTTTGATGGGGAGTGAAATGTCTAGGTGAGGAGTGAAAGTTTAGGAGATGGAGTGAAAGTAGTTGGAGATGGAGTAAAGAGTTAGGATGAGGGTGAAAAAGTCTAGGGAGGAGTGAAAGTTTAGGATGATGGAGTGAAAGTAGTTGGGAGAGGAGTGAAAGCATGGTGATATGAAAGTGCCCCGTAGGAGTGAAAGTATCTGGATATGGAGTAAAAGTAGTCTAGGTGATAAGTGAAAGTCCGGGATGATGGAGTGAAATAGTCTGGATATGGATGAAATTGTCTAGGTGTGGAGTGAAAGTAGTCTAGAGATGAATGAAAGTGCTGGGATGATGGAGTGAAAGTAGTTAGGATGATGGAGGAAAGTTTGGGGTAGGGTTTGAAAGTAGCTGGTATGGAGTGAAAGTGCTAGGAAGGAGTAAAGTGTCTGGGAGTGGAGGAAAGTATCTAGGTGAGGGAGTGAAAGTGCCCTGGGATGAATGGTGAAAGTGTCTGGATGATGGGTGAAAGTAGTCAGGTGGGATAAAAGAGTCTAGTAGGAGTGAAGATCTAGGAGGGAGTAAAAAATATCGGGATGATGGGGAAAGAGTCAAATGAGGGAGTAAAGTAGTTGGGAAAAGATGGAGTAAAGGTGGGATGATGGAGTAAAAGAGTTGGGATGATGGGGGGGGGGGGGTGGGGGGGGGGGGGGGGGGGGGGGGGAGTGAAAGTAGTCTATGATGAGGGAGAAAAAAGTATTTGGGATAAGGAGTGAAAGTAGTTGGATATGGAGGAAAGTGTCTGGGATGAGGAGTGAAATTTCCCTGGGATGATGGAGTGAAGTTCTAGGTGATGAGGAAAGTCGTCTGGTGATGGGTAAAAGTAGTCTGGATGCTAAAATGCGAACAAATCTTACACCCATACTAATAACGCTTTTTTGTTTAAAATTACAACTCCTAATAACGTGAGAAACCCCAAAACTCCCACACTAGGAAGGGGATAACGCACACCGTCCCCCTAAAAAACGTGGAAAAGTCACACGCCCCACAAAAAATAATGTGGCAACGTCAACCACCCACACAAGAAACGTGATTAACGTCACCCGTCCACACTAAGTAACGTGAGTAACGTCACACCGTCCACCAAGTAACGTGAGTAACTCACACCGCCCACACTAAATAACGTGAGAACAAACACCGTGCACATAAAAACGTGGTAACGCACACTTTCCAATAAGTAACTGAAGAAAACCTCACACCTTTCCCCCTAAAATCTTTGGAAACATAACCCGTGCCACGAGTAACGGATTTAAGGGGTACACCATTTAGAGATTTACCAGCCCCAGGACAGTTTGCCTCCTCCCACCGTTTTAGACTTCGAAAATTTTTTGCTTACCCCCATTTTTTCAAAACCCCCAATATGGGACGTGGGGGTAAAAATAGGAAGGTGAATGGGGCGGAAAAATTTTGGCTCCCCATATTTTACCGATTTAACACTCCAGCCTAAAGTGAGTTTAATTTTCCCTATCCACTGTTCCCCGAACCCCACGATAAAGGTGGCAGCGGGGGGGATTGGGGTTTTTAGCTTTTTAAGGTTTTTCCAAGACTGGCTGTGAGTAGTCTGGGTCAAAAGGTGAACCTTCACCCACCCAGTTTCCCCTCCCCCTAAAACCCCCAGCCGCAAGCCTTGAGCCTTTTTTTTCAACCTGGTAGTGGGGGCCAATTTTAATCTGAGGGTTTCCCATTTGAAATTTGGGGCCTTATAACCCAAACGTGGAAGTGCCCCATCAAGCCCATCCAGCCCCCCCGCACCACCCCCCCCTTCCGTGTTGTTGCATCGTTAACTTTTAAAAAGTCAGGATTCTCGGGGTTTAACCCCAGTAGCCCAACCCGCTTTCCCAGAGAAAGGTAAGCCGCGTTCCCCGGGAATTCCTCTAATATTTTTCAATTCCCTTTTGTGTATGGAGCCATTTTTTGGGGGGCTTACCATCCCTGTGGCATAGTGGCTTATCAACCATTGGGGGTTGAGTAAACTAAACCCCGCCCCAATTTTCAAAAACCCAAACCCGCCACCATATTCCCTGTTTTTTTTCCCACTTTTTTTGGGTTAATATTTTTTGGGGGTTAAAAAATGGTAAGAGATTTTTGGGTGTTCGCTAGAACCAAATTTTTGTTTCCCGGAAAGGCATTTTTCAGCAAGTGTAATTCCCATAACCCCCAAAATTCCTATATAGTTTCCCTTCTATCAGTTTTGGTTAATTTCTTTTGAACTTTTTCTTTTTTTTGACTTTTTTGCAGGGAGACAAAGTGTTTTGGTACTCTAAACCTTGTGTTTTCAGTGTAGACTCAGTTTTTCTTTGATCTTTTTTTTGAAATATTTTTCAGTGTTATCGTCATTCATATTTTTTTATCTGTTTTATTTTTATCCACTCTCTGCGTAGTAAGTATTATGTGTATGTACCATCAGTCACTCTGTTGAATGATTCTTTTTTTTTTATTGATTCTTTCAGCTTTTATTCTCCAGTATTTGTCTTATATTTCTGCAGTGATTTCATCCCAGTATACCAAATTGTCCTTTTTTTTCTATGTGTCCCTTTTTTTCTTTGTCAGCAGTGCCTCATTCCTCTATTTTTTTCGCAGACTTGTGTACCTTTATTTTTCCCAGAAAATTTTTGCGAATCAGTCACAGCAAGATTTTTTTGTAAGAATATATAAATAAAATACGTGATTAAGGTTGTGTCCCCCCCATTTTGTAAGTTTACACTTACCCACCACTGTAAGTTTTTATACTTCCCTTTTTGTTCCTTTGTTTTATTTTTTCATACTTTTTCATTTTTCTTTGAAAAAATCACATTGAGTAATTTTCAATTATTTTTAACTAAAGTGTTTTCTTTACCTGTTTTGGTAAAGTTTTGTCTAATTTACAATTAAGAGTAAAAGTGTTCAATCAGTTTTTCTTCATATTTTTTTTTCTTATTATTTTCCCCTGCGTTTTCCGGGAAAATTTATTGCTGCAGTGAATTATTTTGTGCATTTTTGCAGTGAATTATTTTTTTGAACTTGTTGTGCAGTGAATTATTTTTTAAACTTGTTCTCAGGAATTTTTTTCTTTTATTGATATTTTTATGCTTATTTTCTCAGTTCTTATTTTTGAGTTTTGTTTTTCATTTTATTTTTTTCCCCTGATGTTGTCTTTGCATTATTTTTTAAATTTTTGTTTTCATTCTTAAAAAAATTTTTTAAATTTTCCCAGTTAAAAATTTTATGATTTTATTTTATATTTTTTACATTGATTTAATTTTATTAAATAATTCCTTTATTCAAGAGTAAAACAGCCTTTTTTGCATTAATTCAGTCTCCGTAATATTTTTTACTTGATATTAATGTATTTTTTTTTCTTGGCCAATGTTTTTAAAATGGTTTTTTTTCCTTTGCAGTGTACCCAGACTTTTTTTTATTACTTATGCAGAATTGTTAAAAATTTTTCTTCCACTTAAGCTGTGTCATTTCTCTTTTTTTTTTCCCTTATGCCCCTTGATAATTTAAATGAGATCATGTCCTAGTCACTTTTAAATGTTCACTTAGTTACATGCCAGTCAAAGTCAATAAAAATCGTCCACAGTACCAACTTTCCCCTTACTGATGAAAGAAAATACCTAGCCCTTGGCAATGTTTTTTGTTTTCTAACGCTTGAACGAGTTTTGTTAAGTCTGCGAAATGTGAAGTTCAATTAAGTTCCTATAGATCCGGATTACTTATTAACGTAGCGAGCGGTCAGGCACTAGTAATAGCACCCTGTCGGACTCCGTGTTTCAGATTGTGATCCCTCCTTTTTGACAGTAATAGTGCTTTAAAAATTTTTTCTCGATAACTTCCCTTTGTTAACGTTTGTAAGTGTAGTTTTAGTGATACCTCGGTCACGTGTGCACCTTTTTGAATATCGCATTGTTCCCGTTCATTTTTTTTTTCGCCTGTGCTTGCATTTTGAGATAGTAGTTTCGTTCCCCTTTTGCCATATGCGTGTTATGCGTTAATTTTTTTTAACCGGGGGTCACCCCCACCGGTTTTTCTTTTCCTCCAGTAAAAAGAACCGACCCCTTGTTTTCGGTGATTCGATTCCTGCTCCGGGAAGATATTTTTTGTGAACCACCACCCCCATCAGTGATTTTGTCAAACCCAAAGAATTTACTGTATCAACAGCCATTTGGGGTTCTCCTAGCAAAGATTACCATTAAATTTCACATCATAGTAAAATTTGGCCTTCAGCTAGTTCACAGTACCGGTGTTGCAGCCGTAGGGATGTTCATAAAACAACCCAGATTGAAAAATTTTTTTGGGCCTCGTTGGGCAACTGATATTTCTGAGTATGTTAAAAAATGTATGTCGCATGCAAACATAAAGGAATGCAAAAGGCCTAACCCCAATCCAAGTATATCCAAACCCAATAGCAAACCTTGGGGAAAGAGTTGCGCTAGATTTTTTAAAACAAATTTCCAATTTTCCCCTCCAAAGGGCAAAAAAACTCTTTTTTATGGTAACCATTTCACCAGATATTGTAGTTAGTTCCTTTCAGATAAGACTCCCGAGACTTTCTAAAGCGTTTAAAGAACGCATTTCTGAATACCACCCTAAGCCCCCTAGTAACAGATATGGGGTGAATTTGAAATAAAATTCTTAAAAAATTTGTGCCCCTTGTCAAGACTCAAATCCACCATTGTTCCTCATCATCCTCCCCAGCAATGGGTTAGCGGAACGAACCAATAAGAATGTACTTGATTCTTGAACCCACTATCAATCCCAACGTGAAATTTGGGGATGAAGTTATCGATGTGCATGAGCATAAAATTTTGCTTAAAATTTTCTATAGGTGACACTCCCCTTATGCATTGTCGTGAGATAAACGTTTGCCTTTGAGTTGTTTAAAATTTTAATCCAAAACCAAAATTACAACCCTGATGATTTTTATGGGGAACTGTACAGCTTACCAAATGTTTTTAGAAGAATCCTGAAAAAACTTCATAAATCAAAAGTAATTTACGAGAGTCCAAAAAACTCGAGCAAAGCCATCCAAAATCAAAATAGGTTTTAGAGTTTTGCTGATAATTTTAAAAAAACTCTGCAATGCCCAAAACTTAAACAAAAGTTTTTGGGCCTATCGAGTATTGAACATATCATGGTAAAAGTTAAGGTTTGAGGTTAGATGGTCGTAAAAAGAAACGCATTGATTATGAGTTGTTTGATGATAAGGGGTTTCCCAAACCCAAAAAGTGCAGACTTGACAATCTTCCCGATCCTGACTCTTCCTCTGATATCGTCAACGTCAAACCCGAAAATCGTTTTTCCCTACGACACACAGGATAAAAACCCAAATATATTTGTAACTTCCAATTCGATTTGCCCCAAAATACAGCAGAGTTAGCCATGCAAAAGATTTGATCCCCCAGGATGACATCATTCGCATTGTCAATCTCCCCTAGCAGAGTTGGGGTTAAATTAAATTTTGTATAGTGAAAAAATTTCAGTATAACTTTTCATATTCAAGAATTTTTTTTTTTTTTCACGTTTCTCCGAATTCTGAGATTAACAGTCTAGATTTGATGACCGAACTGCCCTTTTGTTAAACACTCTTTTTTTGTATTATTTCCCTTTCCCAGAATCCGAATCACATGAATCAGATCGATCGATCAATTTTTTTTATCACTTCATTGTGTAATTTAAAGTTAGTTTCATCGTGATTTCATTCGTTGGGTTTTTAATGAGTTTCATTCAATGACACTTCGAGATTGTGCTATGTTTTTACCTTTTTATTCTTACATTCAGTATAAGCTTCCTTCCCCAAGGTCTATTATTTTGTTTAATTTCAATTGTTTTGTCTTTGCATTTTAAAAATCACCCAACCTAACCGCCCTCCAGTTTGTATTAGTTGAAGCGGGGCGACGTAGTTAGCGTCGCCCAGCTCTCAGTAGTAGTAACCCGTTTTCCTAACCAGGTACCAGTAGAATCATACCAAACCGTCTCTGCCTGATCACTGTTGTATTCATATTGCCATGAACAGCAGTATTTTAAGACCCCCCTACAAAGGGTATGGGGCGGGGCAGTTATACAGAGGAAAGGAGGAGGTCCGGCTGTTTTGGTCTTCCATATTACGTTATAAAAGTACTTCCACCCCGTGGGGATTACTTAAAACCCATCCACGTGCGAACCCCAATGATACGTCCCAAAAGAGTAACGTGAGTAACGTCCAAACCCTCCACACTTGAATAACGTGAGTAACGTCACATGTCCCACAATTTAAAGTGAGTAACGTCAACCACCACACTAGAATAAGTAAAAACTCACCCCTTCCCCCCTAGGGTAAGTGAGTAACGCACACCCTCCCATAGAGAACGTGATAAAATCACAGTCCAACTGAATAACGTGAGTAACGTACAAAACCCTCCCCCACTAGATAAAGGGGAACTCACACCCCCACATAGATTAAAAGAGTAACGTCAGACCCTCCACATAGAATAAAGGATAAGTCAACCGTCCACACTAACAAGTGAGTAACGAACCCTCCCCCTAGATAACGGGAGAAAAAGTACACCGTCCCCACTAAATAACGTGAGCAACGTCACCGTGCAGCTAGATAACGGGTAAAGTCCCCGTCCATACAAGTAACGTGAGTAACGTCACACCGTCCCCCACTAAGTAACGTGATAAGTACACGTCCCCACTAAGTAACTGGTAACGTCCACCGTCCACACTAAATAAAAGTGATAACGTCACACCGTCACCTAGAGTAACGTGAGTAAGCCCCACCCTCCATACTAGATAACTAGAACGTCACCCCGTCCACACAAGTAACGGAGTAACTCCCAAACCTCCACCTAAGTAACTGAGTAAACGACATCGTCCACACAGAGTAACGTGAGTAACGTCCCCCCGTCCACACTAATAACGGGGTAACTCACACCGCCAACTAGAATAAGGATACGTCAAACCGGCACGCTAGAGTAACGTGATAACGCACCCGTCCATATGAGTAACGGGGTAACGTCACACCCTCCCACTAAAACGTGAGTAACGTCCCCCACCCTCCATACAGAGAAAAGTGAGTAACGTCACCCGTCCACACGGTAAGTGAGTAAAAGTCAACCGTCCAACTAGAGTACTGATAACGTAAAACCGTCCCCCCTAAGTAACGTGATAGTCACACCGTCCCACTAGAAACAGTAATACCGGACCAAAAAAATACAGAAAAAGAACAGAAAAGTAAAACCTTCCCTGTAAAAGAAAATTTACAAATACGGAACCTGGGCCGCTGGTTCAACGATCCGGAAAGGCCCGGGCAAAGTCCGTTTTTTACACAACGTTTTTAGGTTACAATCAATTTTTTTACGGGCCCCCCCACTCCCCCCCCCCTTCCCCCCCTTTTTCCCCTAAAAGAGGGTTTTCGCAGTTGTGAGAGGATGGAATGTAGTTAAAAAAAAAAAGGGTTTTTTGTGCTTAAAAAGGGGGTTTTTAAAACTACGCTACAGAGGGTCATTTAAAGGTTTCATGTAACCTTTTTTTCACCAACTAAGTTCGCTATAATTAATAATACCGAGAGAAAGCCCTCCCGGTGTAATTTAAATGGGTAACAAAAAAATTTCAAAACCAACGACTAAAAGTGATAAGAAAAAAACATGATAGAAGCGAATAAAACAAAAGACAATTATATAATCAGTAATATAAAAAGGAATTTATGTTTTTTTTTTGTTGTACAAAATAAAAATGGGGTGGTGTGGGGGTGTGTTTGTGTTAGTTTTGGTAAAAAAGTCTCATTTATAAGTGATTTAGTTTTTTTTTAATTATTAAATCTGGAAGAGGGAGTATATGGGGGTTTTTGAATTTTCAGTTAATGAAAGTGTAATGTAATAAATTAAGATGACAAAACTTATTTTGGGGGTAATCAAAAAAATATTTTGGAAGGCTTTTAGTGTTGTTGTTTGGAAAAGTTCAAAGGGGTTTATGTGAGTATTCAAATAAATTTATGAGAGTGTTCGAAGAAATCTTGGGGTTGTTCTGTAGTGAGATGATAAAGGTTGTCGATGAGGGGAATATTTCTTAAGATATATTGAGAAAAGGTAGTCTAAAAATGATGATGTATGAGAGTGTTTTGAAGGTGTTCAAAGTAAAGTGAGTTGTCTGTGTGAGTTGGGTTTGGTCATAGAATTTTGTGAATATTTGGATACAGTGATTTTAGTGATTTGAGAGGGGTGATGAGATGCATTTGTGGATGTGAAATGTGATTTTTTGAGTGTGTTCTGAAGGGTGTTTTGGGGAGATGGGTGAGTGGATGTGAAGAAATGTGGGTTTGAGATGGAGAGGGGTATGGGGGGGTTGTATTAGAAATTTAATTGAAATATGGGGGGATTTTACTGAAAATAAAGGTAATGTGTGAATATTTTAAAAGAAATTATAGAAGTGAAAATTTATGATGCACTGGAAAAGAATGGAGGGGTAGAAACATGCCGCAGTAGTTGGGTAGTGAGATGATTAGTTTGTTGTGAGTAATATATCAATTATATGGATACGAGGAGATGGGTATGGAGAGGATTTATTAGAATTTTAGTAATGTAGGGAGGAATGTGTATTACATTTAAGATTCAGTAAAAAGAAGGGGAAAAAATTTGTATCGAAAGAGGAAAAATTTGTGAATAAATGGTAAGTGATGTGGGTTGTGGGTATTGTTGTTGAACTAGAGATACCAAAAAATGTTATAAGTGGGTTGTTGTTGGGGAGTGATGTGGTTGTGGTTGATGTGGGTTGTTGGTGTTGTGGGTTTGTGGGTGTGTTTTTCAAAATAGTGATGCCAAAAAAAGTGGTTATAGTTGTGGGTTGTTGTTGGGGGTGATGTGGGTTGTGGGTGATGTGGGTTGTGGGTGCTGTGGGATGTGGGTGCTGTGGGTTGGGGGCGTTGTTGTCGAACTAGAGATACTGAAAAAGAGGTGATTTGTTGTAAGTCTTTGTGTGTGTTTGGTTTGTGTTCATGTTTTTTTGCGCTTAATGTTATATCTTAATTGGAGGTGAGTGTACTCATAGAAATTGGTAATCGTCTTGGTTATAGTGATTTGAGAGGATTTGTGTGAAAATGATGTTAGTCCTGTGATGTTGACTTAGTTTATGGTGATTTTGGTTGTGTTTTGACCGTTTTTCAGTGGTGTTTATTAGTATTCAGTGGTGTTTTTGGGAGTACCAAATGGTGTTTGAGACTATTCAAAGGTGTTTTTGAAGGTGTTCAAATGATGTGCAAGAGTTTTATGAAGGTGTTCTGGTGATTTGGTGATTTGGTGATTTGTGGTGATTTGGCTGTGTTCGAATGATGTTTTTGGAGTATTCAAAGGTAATTGATGGTGTTTTTGGTGTTGTTCAAAGTAAAGTGTTTGAGTTAGTTTTTTGATACTAAAGTAAAAATCGGAGAATGAGGGAGGAAGTTTGGGGGATAAGTTGTAATTTAATGAATAATATAAGTTAGATAAATTAGAGATGTCAAATCTTATTTGGGAGTATTCAAAATGTATTTTGGAAGTGTTTTCAGTGGGTTTTTTGGAAATGTTCAAAGGTATTTTTGTGAGTATTCAATGATTTATGAGAGGTTTTGAAGGTGTTCAAAATGAGGTGTGTGTGTGTGTGTGTGTGTGTGTGTGTGGGGTGTGTGGTGTGTGTGTGTGTGTGTGTGTGGTATTAACTTCGTAATATGTAAAATTGTGACTAGTGAATTTATCGAAAAGTGGTTATAAGTTGTTTAAATGTTGTGGTAACTTTTTCTGATGAAATAGTTTTAAAAAGAGAAAAATTGTGGGTTATGAGTGAAATTGTGAGATGGTGGCGGGGAGAAGGGGTAAGGAGAGAGAGAAGGTTACTTCGGGGGGGAGTGACCTGAGATGTTATCTTAGATCGGTCAGATAAAACTCGCCAGATTTTTCTGATGAATTAGTTTAAAACGAGAAAAATGTCTAGACTTGAGGAGAGTGAATCTTTTGTAAAGAAATTGGGGGATTGTTTGTGGTTATTAACGAAAAAATGTGGAATTATTTGGTTTATCCTGGGTTAAGAGTGAAAATGTGTAATGTTTTCCCTATGTTGTATATGAAATGTGTAATACTGAGATGGTGACGACGAAGAAGATCCAGAACAAAATGCACAGAATTTCTTCAAGAGAAAAATATGTTGATTTTAGTCAATGAATTGTACCCTTTTTTTCAATGAATTTGTATTTTTTTTTGTTGGATGTATATGAAATGCATTGGTTGTATAATAAATAAATGAAAATATTATGTATTAGTGTTATCCTGCATTTAATGTCTGCTCGACAAGATTCAGCCTGTGTGTGTGTGAGGTCATCACGTGACGTCACTGACATAGGGGGAAGTCGACAAGATTCAGCCTGTGTGTGTGAGGTCATCACGTGACGTCACTGACCGCTGAGTAAACACAGGTGGGGTGACGTCACACTTGTTTAGACCTGTAGTAAGAGAAAGTATTATGCCCCATAGGAGTTCATTTGAATGCTTACCCCCAGAGGGGGGAATCCAAAAAACTTGATCCAAGGAGATGGAGTCTTTGTATTATTTGATATCGAGAAAAACTTGATCCAAGGAGATGGAGTAGAAATACTTGGGGTAGAAGTGGATGGTGGGAGGGTGTTGATCCGAGGAGATCATAAGAAATTCGAAACCCCATAGGGGGGAATCCAAAAAAAAACTTGATCCAAGGAAGTAGAGTCTTTGTATTATTGATATCGAGAAAAACTTGATCCAAGGAAGTAGAGCAGGAATTTTGGGTGGAAGTGGGTGGTGGGAGCGGTACCCATAGGGGGGAATCCAAAAAACTTGATCCGAGGAGATGGAGATCATAAGAAAATGAATTAAAAAAAAAAAAAATCGAAAAAAAAAATTTGGATGGGGGTGAAAAGTGGGAGGGAACCTCAAAAATTTGATCCGAGGAGATGGAGAGCATAAGAAAATGAAATTCAAAAAAAAATCGAAAAAAATCAGAAAAAATTTGGGGGCGGGGGCGATCCGGACGACGCTGCAGAAGGCGCGGGGGGCGCGGGGGCGGGCGGGGCGGGGCGCGGAGGAGTTTCCCCTCAGAAAGGAGAAACCCCTCAGGAAAGGAGACGGTTTCAGCCGCAGAGACCGCTCAAGCCGCCTTCAGTACTACTTATTATATATATATATATATAATATATATATATATATATATATATATTATATATATAATATTAATATATATATATATATAATATATATTTTAAATATATATGTATTAACAAGTAACTCAACGGCAGAAGGAAAAACTTAAAAACAATTAAAACATATTAGTTTTCCAGACTCGCCTGGAGAGCTGTGAAAAACTTTCCACTAGTGGGTCCTGTTCTCCTGTGGCCTGTCCTCAGCTGCTGCACCTCTCCTCTGGCTGCAGTAATATAAACCCTCCACCCCTTCCCAGCTTAAACGATCAAGGCTAAGGAACTGAACACCTATCAAGGTGTTTCAGTCCCTTAGCTGTACCTTCCCCCCCCCCCTGCCACTGTCTCCAGTATAACAGTCGACACTTGTATTAGATTAAGCTACGCAGACGAGTCTCGTCAATAGAGACATCCAGAGGCTGCACGTGTGTCTTATTCCATTAATGTAACTTGAAAACCATTACTCCCCCCCCCCCCAAAAAAAAAAAAATTACCAAAACTGAGTCTAGAAATATAAAGAAGGGATGAAACTCTGGAAGAGAAATAGTCGACACGATCACAATGAAATCAATTTTTTTTATTCAAGGTTGAAAAAGCAAATTGAATGTGAAAGACGGAATAGAAAAAGAAATGAACGATGACAAAATCAGTGAACTGGAGGAAGAATTGTGTGCGGTGTTCAGTGTGAAATTTCAGAGCGAGTTTACGGATGAGGACACTTCAGATGAAGTGAATGTAAACTCAGTTAACCGAGAAGGAAGACACTGATGTATTGAAAAGTGAGTAAGTTAGTGTGACTGGCAGATGGTGGTGAGGAGTGTGGTAGAGGGAGAAACAATGTGCTGAGCAAAAGTTTCCTTCTCCGACGTCTCGCTCAGTGTTCTCCTTATAATAAATCTCAACCCTGAGCTCAACGTCGTCAGGAAGAAAAAATGCCTTGTAAGTTAAGACACATGTGCAACATCTGGATATCTTTATTGTAGACGTTTCGCCATCCAGTGGCTTTATCAATACAGATTCTAGGACATAATTAGAAGACAGTAGAACTATATACAAAAGATGAGGTAAGTTAAGACACATGTTGCACATGTGTCTTAACTTACATATTGTCGGTATTTTATACCTTTTTTGCACAACTTGTCAGACACTGCAACATCATGGAATCTTGGTTCAGAGGACATCTACAAGACCTTCTTCACGGCTGCTACAACTAACCCATCCCTTCGGGTAGGACCTACTTCCACTGGGGAATCCCGCCTACCAGTGACTATGCCCTCGTCTGCTACACGTCCCTATCCACTGACGCCTATATAACCGCCAGATTCTCCTCCACCACGATGCTATGAACACTAACCCATGGCTGAGGGGCTGATTACCTCATCTTTTGTATATAGTTCTACTGTCTTCTAGTTATGTCCTAGAATCTGTATTGATAAAGCCACTGGATGGCGAAACGTCTACAGTAAAGATATCCAGATGTTGCACATGTGTCTTAACTTACATATTGTCATATTTTATACCTTTCTTGCACAAAAAATGTCTTACTCAGAAATCTACGTTTCTTACCAATTAAAAAAAAAAAGCTACAATTGGATTTTGACCAGCAGAAATACCACTGTAAGTTTAAGTCAATGCACAAACTTACCAAAATATTTTCTCTGGAATTTTGATTCAGTATTAGAAAGTAAACTCGCGAGCAAGCAGAAAATGGCTCATGTTGATTAAAAAAAAGATTGCTAGACAGTCGAAAGACAAAACTGGACAGACCACTTGAACAATAAAAAATATATATTAACGTAACAAATAGTTTGCTGTTTGAGCAGCGAGTTTCATCATATTAAACTATTTAAACTAATATGGCAGAGGTGGACAAAATATTAACGAAAGAAATAAATGGATCGACTGAATTTATAAAGATTTCCATTAAAATTTCGATACAATCTCCACACAGACTCATATAAAAGACGCAAAACACTAGACCAATAAAAGGCAAATAAGAATAATTTATTAGAGATGTTTCATGACCCATGAAATTGTAATTACACGACTGTAAACAAACCATTGTGAGTCGTAAAACTCCAGCCCAGTGCCAGTTTAACGACTCCCTCGTCATGGGTTCTAACCCCAGCAGTACCGTGGTTTGATTGTTTTCGTGCTTGATAGGGAAATGCAAACAATGACAAGAGGCAAACAATGCGCTGGTGGGTGGTTGTGGTGCAGCAGGAATCATGAGGTACATACATGACTTGCGTCAGGAGGAACAAAACCTACTCCAGTATGTCTGAGGATGATGCCAAGATCCTGCGCAAGATAAACAATAAGAAATAACTTGCATAAACTGAACAAACAAAGAGACAAACAGACGGATGACGAAGTTTAAGCGCAGATAAGTGCAATATAATAGAATTAGGAAACAGCGAAAAAATATTAGATTTTGTGATATATATCAAATGCCGGATGCATCAGGCAGAGAGAGAGAGAGAGAGAGAGAGAGAGACAGGGGGGGGGGAGACACAGGAGTCGTAACTGATACACATAAGAATGGAGGTGTGCAGCAGCAGTCCTAGTGGCCCATGCTAGGTAAGTCTTTCTCAAAATTATCATCATAAGTCGAAATGAATGTAATCACGAGAAACTCTGGCTACACTGGTAAACTATAAGATTTCTTTCACGTATATGGATGGAGAAACGATATGAAATGCTGTTCCCCTCTTGTGTTAGGTTAAAATTAGAATGTACTTCCATGATGCGATGTTGACAACTATAAAAGTAAGTGGTGAAAATTACAGAAAAAAAATATAAAAAAAAAACGAACTATAGCTTAGCTTTCAAAGCTTGACAAGAAAGGGTTTATTAAGCTGTACATAAATCAATGTTCTCGCAATGAAAGCTGCCTGGCACACTGTGTCTGTTCATCATTACTGTAACAGCAGTAAGTTATTGTGTCCATTCTATCATCAACTTCTTGGCTCTCTTTTTGACGGCTGTCGGAGATACACACAAAATAAAATATTAGAGGCCAAACACTTCCATGAAGGAAAAATAAAACAAATGAATGAGAATCAAGAGAAATTGCGTATTATGTTGTTAGAAGATCATAAGAGTGAAGGCAGGATGAACCACGCCACCAGCTAGTGTATGTCTCGCTTTCTATTGTACTCACCTAATTGTGGTTGCAGGGGTCGATTCATAGCTGCTGGCGGGGCCAGGAGCTATGACTTTATCAGGTATACTCAACAGACTTATTTCCCTATAATTTTTGCATTCTCTTTTGTCCCATTTGTCTTTATACAACGGAACAATACAAGCTCTCTGCCAGTCCCTAGGTACCTTACCCTCTTCCATTCGTGTCGTATGAGGCGACTAAAATGCCGGGAGCAACGGGCTAATAACCCATTCTCCTGTAGAAAATACTAAAAAAGTGAAGAAGAAAAACTTTATAAAACTGGGATGTTTAAATGTGCGTGGATGCAGTGTGGATGATAAGAAAGAGATGATTGCTGATGTTATGAATAGAATTAAGTTGGATGTCCTAACTCTAAGCTAAACAAAGCTGAAGGGGGTAGGTGAGTTTCAGTGGGGAGAAATAAATGGGATTAAGTCAGGAGCATCTGAGAAAGAGCTAAGGAAGCGGTAGCAATAATGTTGAAGGATCAGTTATGTAAGGAGAAGAGGGAATATAAATGCATAAATTCATGGATTATGTGAATTAAAATAAGGGGTGGATGAGAAAAGTGGGTCATAATAAGTGTTTATGCACCTGGAGAAGGGAAAAGTGTAGAGGAGAGAGAACTTTTGGACCAAGAGAGAGAGTAATTGTGGTAGGGGACCTAAACGCTAAAGTAGGAGAAACATTTAAAGAGGGAGTGGTAGGTAAGTTTGAAGTGACAGGTGTAAATGATAATGGGAGCTCTTTTATTGAATTTTGTATAGGAAGAGGTTTGGTTATAGGTAATATATATTTTAAGAAAAAGAGGTTAAGTATATAAGACATGATGCAGGGCGTAATGACAGTAGTAGTTTGTTGGAGTATGTATTGGTAGATAAAAGACTGTTGGGTAGACTTCAAGAGAGAGTATAGGCAATGGGGTTGAAATGTATGGGGTAGGTTTAAGAATATATGTTAGAGGTCACAGAAGTTTGTGGTACAAAAAAGTGGTTGCAGGAGGGAAGAAAAGTGAGGGGTGGAATGAAAATGTAAAGAGAGTAGTAAGAGAGGAAAAAGTTAGCATATGAGATTTTTACAAAGTAGAAGTGATGTAAGGAGGGAGGAGTAATTGGAGAGGAAAAAAGAGGTTAAGAGATGTGTGAAGCAATGCAAAAAGAGAGCAAATGAGAGAGGTGGGTGAGATGTTATCAACAAATTTTGTTTGAAAAAAGAAAAAGTTTTGAAGTGAGATTAATAAGTTGAGGAAGCCTAGGGAAAAAAAATGGATTTTTTTAGTTACAAATGGGAGAAGAGAGTTATTAAATGGAGAGTTAGAGGTATCGGGAAGATGGAGAGAATATTTTGAGGAATTGTTAAATGTTGATGAAGAGAGGGAAGCTGTGATTTCGTGTAAAAGGACAAGGAGGAATAACGCTTTGTAGGAGTGGGGAGGAGCGAGTTGTGATGTGGGGAAGTTCGTGAGCAGTGGGGAGAAAAGAAAGGGGGTAAGGCAGCTGTGACTGTGGATAAAGATAGAAATGTTAAAAGCAGGTGGAGATATATTTTTGGAGTGGTTGGTGCTATTATATATAATATATTATATAATATAATTTAATATATATATATTTATTATATATATATATTTATATGATATATATATATATATATATATATATACGTGTGTACTCACCTAGTTGTACTCACCTATTGAGGTTGCAGGGGTCGATTCCAAGCTCCTGGCCCCGCCCCTTTACTGGTCGCTACTAGGTCACTCTCCTGAACCATGAGCACTGTGTGTGTGTGTGTGTGTGTGTGTGGTGGTGTGTGTGAGTGTGTGTGTGTGTGTGGTGTGTTGTGTGTGTGTGTGTGTGGTGTTTTGCAAAAAAAACACTGTGAAAGAATAGAAATTCCCAAACACTTTCGTAACTACTCACATTATCAAGGAACAATTGTTCCTTTATAATGTGAGTAGTTACGAAAGTGCTTGGAATTCTCTATTCTTTCACAGTGGTTTGTTTTGCATATTCTGAAATCACCTGTTAAATGTGATCTTATTGCATATATATATATAAATATATATATATATATTATATATATATATATATATAAAATATATATATATATAAAATATATATATATATATATATATATATATATATATCAAGAGGAATTTTAAAATTTTCTAAAAAACTCATTTTGATGGAAATAAGCTTAGAAAGGAGATAAGTTTAATATCAGGTTTAAGCTTTTAAACTGAACCGTGTGTAAGGAGAGAGGGAAAAAAGAATGAGCTAAATGAAAGAATTAATAAAAAAAACTTCTGTTCTTCAGTTTATTTATGGAAAAGATGTGGTCTTCTCTAGGGACAACTACGTAACGGAAGGAAAGAGATGTGGTCTTCTCTAGGGACAACTACGTAACGGAAGGAAAAAGAAGGAAGTGGGTCTTGGAAGAATTGAAGTTCGAGAAAAATATCAGACTGTGATTTGTTCCTCTAATTATACATCTGTACACTAACCAGAGAAGACCTGGTTAGTGTACTGATGTATATTCAATGATGTATATTCAACCCACCACCAAACAACAGA
Source organism: Cherax quadricarinatus (assembly GCF_026875155.1). Taxonomy (NCBI): domain Eukaryota; kingdom Metazoa; phylum Arthropoda; class Malacostraca; order Decapoda; family Parastacidae; genus Cherax; species Cherax quadricarinatus. Next base: position 104,923,199 of record NC_069404.1, read on the forward strand.
ACATTCAGGCTAGAATATGATTGAAATAACTGAGCAATAGTTTCAAAAACAATTGCTGGGACAGCGATTAGGCACAGAGCTGTTCACATCACATTTTAACCATGTAGAATAAACTGGGACACGTGTCGGAGGCTCGAGACAGAGGACAGATTTGTTGACTCACCAGCGCAGAACTTTTTAAGACAACACATCAAGGGGCCAATGAAATAAGAAGGAGCTAAAACACTTGCATAGCAGCATCTAACATTTACCTCCAGCAAGTCGGACATAGGAAAAAAATTCTTCTACGTTCTCCTACATATAATCAATCGCTAAAAAGGAACGTTATACAGAAAAAAGTGAATGTGAAAGACTGTTTGCAGTTTCTGTCAGAAGTTATCATTTGGATGCGGAATTAACAGACAACCCCCCCCCCCCAGACAACCCCCCCCAGACAACCCCCCCTCAGTGATGACTCTTAAACTCGGTCAAGAAAATAAAAACAAAGAAAAAACCCTCTTTTGCCAAGACTGAGACAAAAAGACAGAAATAAGTTCACTGAAGAAATTAAGGAATTAAATATGAAATTGAAATAAATACAACTACCTGGCAAAATCCGACCCAGTTCACAGCCGCATCAGGATAACAAGAACAGTAGGAAGGTGAACACCTAACACTCAAGGGATAGGAATATTCGCAGACAGTAACAGAGATGAGGGCAAAATAATGTGATAGAATAATCTTGCAACATTTTCCAAAACCAAGCTAGACAAGGCATTATTTAACTTGTGATCAAACTTGACACAAGGCAAAAAGGACTCAACAGCGCAAAAATCTTGAGCTAGCAGCTCTCTCTCTAATCTTTAACAATTCAAAGAGTGAAACTGTCTGATGCTTGGAAAAAACAAGTATAAATACAATTAAATTTTAAAAAAAGAAATACGTAATAAGCTCTAAACAGCAAACTCTGATCATAAACTACAAACTCTGAACATACAATAGAGCAGAAAAATAATGTGAGGGACCTGGGAGTGGCAATGCTCGAGGATCTCACTTTCATGGACAAAAACAGTGCCACGATCACAACTACAAAAAAATGATAGGATGGATAATGGGAGCTTTCAAAATAAGAGATGCCGAGGCAAAGATGATCCTTTTCAATTCACTTGTTCTCTCTGGGCTGGAATATTGCTGTACACATTAACATCTCCGTTCAAAGCAGGTGAAACTGCAGCTCTAGAGAGCATACAGAGAATCTTTACTGCACATATAAGTTCTATCAAACACCTCAACTTCTGGGAATACTTGGAAGCACTTGACTTGTACTAGTCAGAACGCAAGCGAGAGAGATATATCATAATCTACACTTGGAAAATTCTAGAAGAAATGATCCGGGATCTGCACACAGAAATTACTCCCTACGAAAGTAAAAACTGGGCAGGCGGTGCCAAATACCCCCAGTGAAAAGTATGGGCGCCATTGGTACACTAAAAGAGAACGCCATAACCGTCCGGGGCCCAAGACTGTTCAACAGCCTCCTACCATGCATAAGAGGAATTACCAATAGACCCCTGGCTGCCTTCAAGAGGAAGCTAGACAGATACTTAAAGTCAGTGTCGGATCAGGCAGGCTGTGGTTCGTACGTTGGACTACATGCGGCCAGCAGTAACAGCATGGTTGATCAGGCCCTGATAAACCGGGAGGCCTGGTCGTGGACCGGTCTACAGGGGCGCTGATCCCCGGAATACCCTCCAGGTAGACTCCAGGCTGGTAGCAGACCAGTGTCCCTGAGTCCCTGTTAATCTTATCGTGCAAGATAATGGAAGTTTTGTCATATGAACCATATAGAAACACGGAAAACCCTATATTCCTAAACTGGCCATCGATACAGTGACACGCATAATCCTACTTCACAAAATAGAGACGCAAGTCAGGCTAACATCCAGGGTATTAGCAAAGCTAAATGAACATCTGAATGACAGACAACAGAACGTAAAAGCGAGGAACACAGTGTCAGGGTAAAAAAGAGTAACTAGGGTGTCCATCTGGGCTTCGCACAAGGTCTCACATTGTTTCATTTGTATGTCAGTGGACTGTACACAAGGTTACGCTAATACATATCCATGTTCATAAATGATATCCTGAACAAACCAAAGAAACTGTCGCGACAGTGCTCAAAAAGGTTTAAACACCATTAAGAACAAAATAATGAAATTGGGAAACAAAAACAAAAGGAAACCATTGACAGCACCATCTGAAGATGAAGGTGATAAAAAAACAGACAATGAAGAGGACATAGAAGGTGCCACAGTCACACAAATTATCCCACGAAGTGCACACGGTTGATATGGCGAGGATAGGAACAGCTTACAGAATCTAGACAAAGCCTTTCCTAGGGAAGTAAGACCCATCCTGGAGTAGCATCAGTGTGGAACCCGTTTATCAGTTAAATACAAAGTGAAAATTCTTGAAAGTCAAAAGGCGTGCTTCCAGAATGGTGCCTAAGCTGAGAGGACTGAGTTACGATGGGACAATATGGATGTGAATTTCAGGTTCCTAAAGGATCGAAGAACCAGAAAAAGATATGGTCTCAATATATAAAAATGCTTAAGGACATTAAAAAGATAGAGAAGTGACAAGCTTTTACCAAAGGAATCTAGAGTAAGATGTCTCACATGGCAACCACACACATCATCAGGGAATAAGTCACCACGTGAGAGTATTTATACAGTGACAAAGAACTAGAAAAGTGACACGGTGGAAGTTTTTCCCTTTATGCTAGGGTTCAAATATATACATGACAGTGATATGAACTAGACAGTGACACGGTGGAAGTTGTCTTCATGCTTGGGTTCAAATATATACATGACAGTGATATGAACTAGACAGTGACACGGTGGAAGTTGTCTTCATGCTTGGGTTCAGATATATACATGACAGTGATATGAACTAGACAGTGACACGGTGGAAGTTGTCTTCATGCTAGGGTTCAGATATATACATGACAGTAATATGAACTAGACAGTGACACGGTGGAAGTTGTCTTCATGCTAGGGTTCAAATATATACATGACAGTGATATGGACTAGACAGTGACACGGTGGAAGTTGTCTTCATGCTGGGGTTCAGATATATACATGACAGTGATATGAACTAGACAGTGACACGGTGGAAGTTGTCTTCATGCTGGGTTCAAAATATACATGACAGTGATATGAACTAGACAGTGACACGGTGTGGAAGTTGTCTTCATGCGGGGTTCAAATATAACAGACAGTGAATGGACTAGACAGTGACACGGTGGAAGTTGTCTTTAGCTGGGGTTCAGATATTAATGAAAAGTGATATGAACTAAAAGAGTGACACGGTGGAAGTTTTCTTCATGCTAGGGTTTTAAATATATACCCTGACAGTGATATGGACTAGACAGTGACACGGTGGAAGTTGTCTTCATGCTAGGGTTCAGATATATACATGACGTGGGTATGAACTAGACAGTGACACGGTGGAAGTTGTCCCTTTATGCTGGGGTTCAGATATATACATTGACAGTGATATGAACTAGAAAAGTGACACGGTGGAAAATTGTCTTCATGCTAGGGGTTTAAATATATACTTGACAAATGATATAACTAACGTGACACGGTGGAAGTTTGTCTTTATGCTGGGGTTCACATATATACCCTGACAGTGATATGAACTAGACAGTGACACGGTGGAAATTGTCTTCATGCTAGGGTTCAAATATATACTTGACAGTGATATGAACTAGACAGTGACACGGTGGAAGTTGTCTTCATGCTGGGGTTCAAATATATACATGACAGTGATGTGAGCTAGACAGTGACACGGTGGAAGTTGTCTTCATGCTGGGGTTCAAATATATACATGACAGTGATACGAACTAGACAGTGACACGGTGGAAGTTGTCTTCATGCTGGGGTTCAAATATATACATGAGAGTGATATGAACTAGACAGTGACACGATTGGGAAAATTTTCTTCATGCTAGGGTTCAAATATAACCCTGACAGTGATACGAACTAGACAGTGACACGGTGGAAGTTGTCTTCATGCTGGGGTTCAAATATATACATGACAGTGATATGAACTAGACAGTGACACGATGGAAGTTGTCTTCATGCTAGGGTTCAAATATATACATGACAGTGATATGAACTAGACAGTGACACGGTGGAAGTTGTCTTCATGCTAGGGTTCAAAAAATATTACATGACGTGAATTGAACAGACAGTGAACGGTGGAAGTTGTCCATGCTAGGTTTCAAATATATAATGACAGGATAAGAATAGACATTACACGGGAAGTTGTTTCACTTGGGTCAAATATATAATGAATTTAATGAACTAGCAGGACCCGGGGGAATTGTCTTCAGCTTGGGTTTAGATAATACAGACAGTGATATGAAAACATGACACGGGGAAGTTGTCTTCATGCTAGGTTAGTATATAATGAAGTAATTGGAACTAACAGTACACGGTGGAATTGTCTTCAAGCTAGGGTTCAAAAATATACATGACATATAGGACTAACGTGAACGGTGGAAGTTTTCTTCATGCTGGGGGTTCCAGATATATAACATGACAGTGATATGAACTAGACAGTGACACGGTGGAAGTTTCTTCATGCTGGGGTTTTAATATATACATGACAGTGATATGAACAAAACATCCACGTGGAAGTTGTCTTCATGCGGGGTTTAAATATATACTGACAGTGAATGACTAGACATGACACGGTGGAAGTTTCTTCATGCTGGGGTTTTAGATATAAACATGACGTGATATGAACTAAAGAGTGACACGT
>NC_069404.1:104928504-104989809 GCF_026875155.1 Cherax quadricarinatus
TTGCCGGTTTAACTTACATATTGTCGGTATTTTATACCTTTTTTGCACAACTTGTCAGACACTGCAACATCATGGAATCTTGGTTCAGAGGACATCTACAAGACCTTCTTCACGGCTGCTACAACTAACCCATCCCTTCGGGTAGGACCTACTTCCACTGGGGAATCCCGCCTACCAGTGACTATGCCCTCGTCTGCTACACGTCCCTATCCACTGACGCCTATATAACCGCCAGATTCTCCTCCACCACGATGCTATGAACACTAACTCCAAGGCTGAGGGACTGATTACCTCAACTTTTGTATATAGTTCTACTGTCTTCTAGTTATGTCCTAGAATCTGTATTGATAAAGCCACTGGATGGCGAAACGTCTACAGTAAAGATATCCAGATGTTGCACATGTGTCTTAACTTACATATTGTCAGTATTTTATACCTTTCTTGCACAAAAGAATGTCTTACTCAGAAATCTACGTTTCTTACCAATTAAAAAAAAGCAACAATTGGATTTTGACCAGCAGAAATACCACTGTAAGTTTAAGTCAATGCACAAACTTACCAATATATTTTCTCTGGAATTTTGATTCAGTATTAGAAAGTAAACTCGCGAGCAAGCAGAAAATTGCTCATGTTTATTAAAAAAAAAGATTGCTAGACAGTCGAAAGACAAAACTGGACAGACCACCTGAATAATAAAAAATATATATTAACGTAACAAATAGTTTGCTGTTTGAGCAGCGAGTTTCATCATATTAAACTATTTAAACTAATATGGCAGAGGTGGACAAAATACATGTATTAACGAAAGAAAGAAATGGATCGACTGAATTTATGAAGATTTCCATTAAAATTTCGATACGAATCTCCACGACAGACTTATATAAAAGACGCAAAACACTAGAGCAATAAAAGGCAAATAAGAATAATTTATTAGAGATGTTTCATGACCCATGAAATTGTAATTACACGACTGTAAACAAACCATTGTACCCATGGCAAGTGAGTCGTAAAACTCCAGCCCAGTGCCAGTTTAACGACTCCCTCGTCATGGGTTCTAACCCCACCAATACCGTGGTTTGATTGTTTTCGTGCTTGATAGGGAAATGCAAACAATGACAAGAGGCAAACAATGCGCTGGTGTGGTGGTTGTGGTGCAGCAGGAATCATGAGGTACATACATGACTTGCGTCAGGAGGAACAAAACCTATTCCAGTATGTCTGAGGATGATGCAAAGATCCTGCGCAAGATAAACAATAAAAAATAACTTGCATAAACTGAACAAACAAAGAGACAAACAGACGGATGACGAAGTTTAAGCGCAGATAAGTGCAATATAATAGAATTAGGAAACAGCGAAAAAAATATAGATTTTGTGATATATATCAAATGCCGGATGCATCAGGCAGAGAGAGAGAGAGAGAGAGAGAGAGAGAGAGAGAGAGAGAGAGAGAGAGAGGAGACACAGGAGTCGTAACTGATACACATAAGAATGGAGGTGTGCAGCAGCAGTCCTAGTGGCCCATGCTAGGTAAGTCTTTCTCAAAATTATCATCATAAGTCGATATGAATATAATCACGAGAAACTCTGGCTACACTGGTAAACTATAAGATTTCTTTCACGTATATGGATGGAGAAACGATATGAAATGCTGTTCCCCTCTTGTGTTAGGTTAAAATTAGAATGTACTTCCATGATGCGATGTTGATAACTATAAAAGTAAGTAGTGAAAATTACAGAAAAAGATATAAAAAAAACGAACTATAGCTTAGCTTTCAAAGCTTGACAAGAAAGGGTTTATTAAGCTGTACATAAATCAATGTTCTCGCAATGAAAGCTGCCTGGCACACTGTGTCTGTTCATCATTACTGTAACAGCAGTAAGTTATTGTGTCCATTCTATCATCAACTTCTTGGCTCTCTTTTTGACGGCTGTCGGAGATACACACAAAATAAAATATTAGAGGCCAAACACTTCCATGAAGGAAAAATAAAACAAATGAATGAGAATCAAGAGAAATTGCGTATTATGTTGTTAGAAGATCATAAGAGTGAAGGCAGGATGAACCACGCCACCAGCTAGTGTATGTCTCGCTTTCTATTGTACTCACCTAATTGTGGTTGCAGGGGTCGATTCATAGCTGCTGGCGGGGCCAGGAGCTATGACTTTATCAGGTATACTCAACAGACTTATTTCCCTATAATTTTTGCATTCTCTTTTGTCCCATTTGCCTTTATACAACGGAACAATACAAGCTCTCTGCCAGTCCCTAGGTACCTTACCCTCTTCCAGTCGTGTCGTATGAGGCGACTAAAATGCCGGGAGCAATGGGCTAATAACCCATTCTCCTGTAGAAAATACTAAAAAAGTGAAGAAGAAAAACTTTATAAAACTGGGACGTTTAAATGTGCGTGGATGTAGTGTGGATGATAAGAAAGAGATTATTGCTGATGTTATGAATAGAATTAAGTTGGATGTCCTAACTCTAAGCTAAACAAAGCTGATGGGGGTAGGTGAGTTTCAGTGGGGAGAAATAAATGGGATTAAGTCAGGAGCATCTGAGAAAGAGCTAAGGAAGCGGTAGCAATAATGTTGAAGGATCAGTTATGTAAGGAGAAGAGGGAATATAAATGCATAAATTCATGGATTATGTGAATTAAAATAAGGGGTGGATGAGAAAAGTGGGTCATAATAAGTGTTTATGCATCTGGAGAAGGAAAAAGTGTAGAGGAGAGAGAACTTTTGGACCAAGAGAGAGAGAGTAATTGTGGTAGGGGACCTAAACGCTAAAGTAGGAGAAACATTTAAAGAGGGAGTGGTAGGTAAGTTTGAAGTGACAGGTGTAAATGATAATGGGAGCTCTTTGATTGAATTTTGTATAGGAAGAGGTTTGGTTATAGGTAATATATATTTTAAGAAAAAGAGGTTAAGTATATAAGACATGATGCAGGGCGTAATGACAGTAGTAGTTTGTCGGAGTACCTGGAGTTTACCTGGAGAGAGTTCCGGGGGTCAACGCCCCCGCGGCCCGGTCTGAGACCGGGCCGATTCCCACCAAGGCAGGGTGGCCCGAAAAAGAAAAACTTTCACCATCATTCACTCCATCACTGTCTTGCCAGAAGGGTGCTTTACACTATAGTATGTATTGGTAGATAAAAGACTGTTGGGTAGACTTCAAGAGAGAGTATAGGCAATGGGGTTGAAGATGTATAGGGTAGGTTTAAGAATATATTGTTAGAGTGTTCAGCAGAAGTTTGTGGTTACAGAAAAGTGGTTGCAGGAGGGAAGAAAAGTGATGGGTGGAATGATAATGTAAAGAGAGTAGTAAGGAGGAAAAAGTTAGCATATGAGAGGTTTTTACAAAGTAGAAGTGATGTAAGGAGGGAGGAGTATATGGAGAGGAAAAAAGTGGTTAAGAGAGTGGTGAAGCAATGCAAATAGAGAGCAAATGAGAGAGTGGGTGAGATGTTATCAACAAATTTTGTTGAAAAAAGAAAAAGTTTTGAAGTGAGATTAACAAGTTAAGAAGCCTAGGGAAAGAATGGATTTGTTAGTTACAAACAGGAGAAGAGAGTTATTAAATGGAGAGTTAGAGGTCTCGGGAAGATGGAGAGAATATTTTGAGGAATTGTTAAATGTTGATGAAGAGAGGGAAGCTGTGATTTCGTGTATAGGGCAAGGAGGAATAACATCTTGTAGGAGTGAGGAGGAGCGAGTTGTGAGTGTGGGGGAAGTTCGTGAGGCAGTAGGTAAAATGAAAGGGGGTAAGGCAGCTGTGACTGATGGGATAAAGATAGAAATGTTAAAAGCAGGTGGGGATATAGTTTTGGAGTGGTTGGTGCTATATATTATATATATATATATATATATATATATATTATATATATATTATATTATATATATATATATATATATATAATATAGGGAGGTACCACCTCTAGAACTGTCATGGGGACCCTCTCCTCAGAGAAAAGAATAAACTTGCTTCAGGGAAAAACTCAAGATTCTCCCTGAAGCTGTTTGAGAATTTCTCCTACCACCCCTATATTATGTATATATATTTTATTTAAGACAAATTACATTGACAAAACATTCACAAAAATATGATACAAAGTAAAACAACATAGGTAACTCAGAGCTACATCTCGATACTTCGTCCAGCTCCCTGCGGTGGGCCGCGTTGCCCAGAATGCTGCAGGCATTTCCTCTCTGGATCGCAACACTGAGTCTCTGAAAGAGGAAGCTGGTCGCCCTGTGGTCCTTGGTTTCTATGATGAGCTTTTCACCCAGCTCTTGAGGAACTTTAGAGCACACTTGCCCCATGCTCCAAGGGTCTCGACCCTATTGGAATGAAGTTATAGCAAGGGGGAAGGTCTTCTATTTTCGGATCTTTGGGGCCCCTGTGGCGGCAGCTCCCCCCCTTCCACTACGATATGGAAGAGGTGCTCCAATGTGGCAGCAAAGGTTGTTTTAGGCAATCTGTTTTTCCATCCTTCAGGGTAGCTTTGTGGCTCCACGGGCGCTTTTACTTCCATCAGCCCTCTGTATTTGGGGGTTCCCTTTAGTGGGAAAGGGCTGTGGCGAGGTTTTCTCTTTTTTAGTCATTGACCCCTATGTTGGCATACCCCTTTGTGTGTGACACCAGACCATGGAGTCCGAATTGATCAGGTGCCCTGCCGCAAATAACCTATTTTTCGGTGAGGATGGGGGCGGCTGGGCAAAGGAAAACACCAATCCGAATTGGCCTGTGGGTCGAAGGGGTTTCCCGGGGAGGAAGGGGAACAGCTAACAGGAAACCCCTGAGGTGTCCCTTCACTGCCAGGAGACGACTTTGTTTTTTCCGAAGCATTTGGGGCTTTGGGTTGGAAATTTTTTCCATGATGGTTTGCCCAGTGGGCTGTTTGTGCTGTTTGGGGGGAGCGGTTACGGGAGGGCTGAAAGGGTGTCCCACCGAATTGTTGCTTCGTAAACCTGGGGTCTTGAGTCCTCAAGTCTCTCAAGCTTCGGGCCTATCTTTTGACAATGCACTGGAAGCCAAACACGAAGACAGAAAAGCGGTAAACAACATGGGTTGCTTTCCACCCCTATAAAATCCCAGTCGCACTGGGAGGGTTGCCTGACCCATTGCTCATCCTCTAGTGACAGGTTCAGTGCCTTCTTAAAAATTTTATCTAGGTGTGCGTCAATCATCAGTGTTGGGTTGTCAAAAGAGGGGCACACCTCAAGAAGTAAAGGGGTCTTGGCTGTAAAACCTTGTGGGAAACAGAGCATCATGGGATCAAGATCGTTTATTCTCTCCTCCATTTCATAAGGTCATTCAATTTTTCCCCCAGGACAGTTCGTGGCCCGGGACCCCGCGGTGCCCCCAAGAGGGGACTGTTGGAGGATTGTAGTTTAGTTGTTCCGGGGGATTCTTGACCAAATTTATTTTTTCCCGGTTCGCTGTGATGATTTTTTACACTTAGAGGGATTGAGGTAGTCCCAAACCCTTTCCCGTGTTTTTTACCAGTTGTAGGGCCCCACGAGGGACTTTCAGTCCCGCCAGAGTGCCGTTCCAAATACCCTAATTGGTCACTGGAGGCTGGAAGTTAGTTCTCTTAATGCCAAGCAGAAAAGAAGTGGGCAAGTGGTCCCCGTAACACCCCGTGATTGAATTTTATGTTCTCCAAAAAAAGAATTGGGGTTTTTCTGTAGCCCGGGTGAAATGAAGGGAAAGGATGGGGAACCGAACCCGAACAGCGGCAAAACAGCTCTTCCCCACCTATTAAAGGATTTCTAAAAAACAAGTTTGAATAGGCCCTTTTTTTCTGGGAGGTCCCTGATGTAGGCCCCCTTTCCCGATGACTGCAGTTCATGCTTTAGAGCCCAAAGCCCCTTGGTGTGGTGGAGTAAAAAGGCAGCTTCTAGGGAATTTTCTCATGCTGCTTTGGGAACGAGCGCGGAGTGTTTCCAATGCAATGGGTTGATTCCCCCACCCCCTTCTTAAAAACACATGTGGGCTCCAAAAAGAAAGGTTTAATTTTTGGGATTCGCCCACCAGGAATTGTTTTACAAAGTTGTTAAATCGGTGAGAAGAAAAGTGAGATTCCCCCCGAGTCTGGATTTACCCTCTCTTTGAGGTTGAGGTCGAATTCCAGTGTACCCCTGCGATCCTGCGGAAATGACCGATGCCTATAGACTTTCCCATTCTGGCAAAAAAATTGTTCAGTGATAGGGTCTTCCTCAGGGGTTTTCGTTGATGGTTTGGTGTCCCCCGGTTTGGGGGTTTTTTCTTAGTCTTGGGCCCTGGTCCTCCTTGGGGGGAAGGTCGTCATTGTAATTTTTCTTATTGCTCCCCCCTGTGTTAATGTTTTTTTTGCGCTTATGTTTATATCTTAATTGGGTGTGATGACTCAAAGAAATTGGTAATCGTCCCTTGGTTAAATGATTTGAGAGGATTTATGTGTGAAAATGAGGGTGTTAAGTCTGTGATGTTGATCAGTTTAGTGATTTTGGTTGTGAATTTTGGACCTATTCATTGGTGTTTTAGTAGTATTTCAGTGGTGTGTATTTGGGAGTACTGCAAATGTGTTTGAAGACCTATTCAAAGGTGTTTTTGAAGGTGTTCAAATGAGTGCCAAGAAGTATTTATGGGTGTTTCTGGTGATTTGGTGAATTGGTGAGATTTGGTGGTGATTTTGGCTGTGTTCGAATGATGATTTTGGATATGCAAAGGAATTGATGTTTTATATGGAAGTTGCTTCAAGTAAAGGTTTGAGTTAGTTTTTGTGATACTGATGTAAAAATCTGGAGAATGAGGAGGATTTTGGTGGATAAGTTTGTAATTTTAATGAACTAAATATAAGTGGTTAGATAAAATTAGAGATGTCAAATCTTATTTGGGAGTATCAAAAATGAAATTAAGGAGTGTTTACAGGTTGTTGTCTGGAAATGTTCAAAGGTATTTTTGTGAGTAATCAATGATTTAAGAGAGAGTTTTGGAGGTGTTTCAAAGTGAAGTGTGTGTTGTGTGTGGTGTGTGTGGTGTGTGTGTGTGAGTGTTGTGTGTGTTTGGTGAGTGTGTGTGTATAACTTCGTAATAAGTAAAAATGTGACCCATAGTGAATATAACGAAAGTGGTTTATAAGTTGTAAGAGGTTGTGGTAACTTTATCCTGAAGAAATAGTTTAAAAAAAACGCAGAAAAAATTGTGGGGTTATAGTGAAAATTGTGAGATGGTGGCGGGGAGAAGGGTTAGGAGAGAGAGAAGGTTACTTGTGGGAGGTGACCTGATTTTAAACTTAGATCGTCAGATAGACTCGCCAGACTTTTTTCTTATGAATTAGTTAAAACGAGAAAAAATGTCCTAGACTTGGGAGAGTGAAATCTTTTGTAAAGAAAATGTGTGATTGTGATGGTTATTAACGAAAAAATGTGGAATATATTGGTTATCCGGGATTAAGAGTTGAAAAAATTAATGTTTTCACCCCAATGTTGTATATGAAATGGTAATAACTGAATGTGTGACGACGAAGAAATCCAAACAAAAATGTCAACAAGAATTTCTTCAAGAAAAAATAATTTATTTATTTTAGTCAATGAATAGTACACCTTTTTTTCAATGAATTTTGTATTTTTTTTATTGTTGATGTAGTATTAAATGCATTGTTGTATAAATAAATAAATGAAAAATAATTTAAATGTAAAAAAATTAGTGGTTTATCCTGCATTTAATGTTCTGCTCGCACAAGATTCAGAGCCTGTGTTGTGTGTGAGGTCATCACGTTAATGTCACTGAAAAAGTGGGGAAGTCCGACAAGATTCAGCCTGTGTTTGTGATGTCATCACGTGACGTCACTGACCGCTGAGTAAACACAGGTGGGGGTGACGTCACACTTGTTTAGACCTGTAGTCAGAGAAAGTATATGCCCCATAGGAGTCATTTGAATGCTTACCCCAAGAGAGGGGAATCCAAAACTTGATCCAAGGAGATGGATTCCTTATTGTATTATTTGATATCGATAAAAACTTGAATCCAATGAGATGGGTAGAAAATACTTGGGGTAGAAGAGGATTGGTGGGGAGTTGTTGAATCCGAGGAATCATAAGAAATTCGAAACCCCCAAAAGTGGGGGAATCCAAAAAAAACTGATCCCAATGAAGTAGAGTCTTTGAATTATTGATTATCGAGAAAAACTGAATCCAAGAGAGTAGAGCATGAATTTTTGGGTTTGAAGTGGGTGGTGGAGCGGTACCCCAAAGGTGGGAATCACAAAAAAAACTTGAGTCCGAGGAGATGTAGATCATACGAAAATGAAATAAAAAAAAAAAATCGAAAAAATTTGGGATGGGTGAAAGAGGGAGGGGGAACCTCAAAAATTTGATCCGATGATATTGAGAGCATAGAAAAAGAAAATTCAAAAAAAAATCGAAAAAAATCAGAAACAATTTGGGGGCCGGGGGCCCGATCCGACGGACGCTGCAGAAGGCGCCGGGCGGGCCGCGGGGGTCGGGCGCGCGGGCGCCGGGAAGGAGTCCACTCAGGAAAGGAGACCGCTCAGGAAAGGAACGGTACAGCCGCAGAGACCTCGCACAGCCGCCTTCAGTACTACTTAAATAAATATATATATAAATATATATATATATAAATATAAATATAAATATATATATATAATAATATAAATATATATATATATATAAATATATATATATATATATGTAATAACAAGTAAGCACAATCGCAGAAGAAAACTAAAAACAATTAAAACATATTAGTTTTCCATACTCGCCTTGAGAGCTTGTGAAAAACTGTTCCACTATGGGTCCTGTCTCCCTGTGGCGCTGTCCTCAGCTGCGCACACCCTCTCCCTGGCTGCAGTATATTAGCTCCACCCCTCCATGTCCCAGCTCTAAAACAGATCAAGGCTAAGAACTAACACACTATCAAGGTGGTTTCAGTCCCTTAGCTGTAGCCTCTCCGCCCCCCCCCCCTGCCCACTGTCTCCATATAACAGTCGACACTTTGAAATTAGAGTTAAGCTACGCCCAGTAACGAGTCTCGACAATAGAGACATCCAGAGGCTAGCACGGTGTCTTATCCATTAGATTGGTAACTAGAAAACCCATTACTCCCCCCCCCCCCAAAAAAAAAAAAAAATTACCAAAACTGAGTCTAGAAATATAAAGAATGGATCGAACGCTGGAAGAGAAATAGACGACACGATCACAAAAGAAATCAATATTTTATTCAATGGTTGAAAAAGCAAAATGAATTGAAAAGCGCGGTAAAAGAAAAAGAACTGAACGATGACAAAATCAGTGAACTGTAGGAAGAATTGTTTGCGTGATCAGAGTGAAATATCAGGAGCGAGTTTACGGATGAGGGCACTTCAATGAATTGAATGTAAACTCAAGTTTAACCGGAGAATGAAGACACTGAAGTACTTGAAAAGTGAGAAAGTTAGTGTGACTGTCAGATAGGATTTGATGAGTGTGGTAGAGAGGAAAACAATGGTTCTGAGGCAAAAGTTTGCGCCTTCCTTCTCCGACTCCCACGCTCAGTGGTTCTCCATATAATTAAATCTCAACCCTGATCACACGTCGACAGGAAAAAAAATGCCTTGATGAAGTTAAGACACATGAGCAACATCTGGATAATCTTTAATTGTAGACTTAGCGCCGCCAACCGTGGCTATTATAAGACAGATTCAAGGGACATATTAGAAGACTAGTAAACTATATACAAAAGAAGAGGTAAGTTTAAGACACATTTGCACATGTTGTCTTTAACATACATATGATACCGGTATTCTATAACCTTTTTTGCACAACTTGACCAGACACTGCAACACATGAATCTAGGTTCATAGGACATCTACAAGACCTTCTTCATCACGGCCTGCTACCTCCTAATCCCTCATCCCTTTCTGTGGTAGGACCTACATCCACTGGGGAATCCGCCTAACCAGTGACAGCCCTCGTCTGCTACACTTCCCTATCCACTGACGCCTATAATAACCGCCATATTCTCCACCACCACGATGCAATGAACACTAACTCCATGGCTGAGGACTGAATAACCTCATCATATTGTATAGTTGTTTCCTACTGTCATTCTAGTTATGTCCTAGAATCTGTATTGATAAAGGCCACTGGATGGCGGAAACGTCCTACAGTAAAGATTATCCAGATTGTGCACCTGTGTCCTTAACAAACGATATTGACAGTAATTTTATACCTTTCTTGCACAAAAGAATGTCTTATCAGAATCTACCGTTTTCTACCAATTAAAAAAAAAAAGCTAACAATTGGATTTTTGACCATCAGAATACCACTGTAAGGTTTAAAAGAAGTCATGCACAAACTTACCAATATAGTTTTTCCTCGTGGAATATTTGATTCCATATTAGAAAGTAAACTCGCGAGCAAGCAGAACATGGCCATCATGTTGATTAAAAACAATTGCTAGACATCGAAAGACAAAACTGGGACAACCACTTTGAACAATAAAAAAATAATATTTATTGCCAACGTAACAAATAGTTAGCTGTTTGAGCAGCGATTTTCATCATATTAACTATTTAAACTAATGATGGCAAGGTGACAAAATATTAAACAAAGAATAAATGGATCGACTGAATTTATAAAGATTTCATTAAAATTTCCGATACGAATCTCCACGACAGACCTCATCTAAAAGACCAAAACACTAGACCAAAAAAAGGCAAATAAGAATAATTTATTATAGATGTTTCATGACCATGAAAATTGTAATTACACGACTGTAGACAAACATGTGAGTCGTACAACTCCAGCCCATGCCAGTTTAAACGACACCCTCGACAATGGGTTCTAACCCACAGTACCGTGGTTATTTATTGTTTACGACATGAAATGTAAATGCAAACAATGATAAAAAAAAAAGAAGAGCAAACGATGCGCTGGTGTGGGTGGGTTTTGGTGCAGCAGGAATCATGAAGGTACATACATGACTTTTGTCGTCAGGAGGAACAAAACAACTCCAGTATGTCTGAGGATGATGCCAAGATCCTGCGCAAGAATAAAACAATAATAAAAACTTGCATAAACAGAACAAACAAATATACAAACAACGGATGACGAAGTTTAATTAAGGCGCAGATAAGTGCAATATAATAGAATTAGAAACACGAAAAAAATATAGATTATGTGATATATATCAAATGCCGGATGCATCAGGCCAGAGAGAGGAAGAGAGAGAGAGAGAGACAGGGGGGGGGAGACACAGAAGTCCGAAACTGAGACACTAAGATGGAGGTGTGCAGCAATCAGTCCGCTAGTGGCCCATGCAGAAGTTCTTTGTCTAAATTATCATCATAGTCGAAATGAATGTAAACAACGAGAAACTCCAGGCAACACTGTAAACTAAAAATTCTTCAACGAAAAAAGGATGGAGAAACATAAAAATGTGCTGTTCCCCTCTTGTGTTAGGTTAAAATTAGAATTACTACCAATGATTGGCCGATGTTGAACAACTATAAAAAGTAAGTGGGTGAAAATTACATTAAAAAAAATAATAAAAAAAAAAAACGAACTATAGCATGAGCTTTTCAAAGCTGACAAGAAAGTGTTTATTAACTGTACATAAATCAATGTTCTCGCAATGAAAGCTGCCTGGCACACTGTGTCCTGTTCACCATTACTGTAACAGCATAGTTAATGTGTCCATTCAAATCATCAACTTCTGTCTCACTTTTTGACGGCTGTCGGAGATACACACAAAATAAAATATTAGAGGCAAACACTACCATGAAGGAAAAATAAAACCAAATAGAACGAGAAACAAGAAAATTGCGGTATTATGTTTTTAGAAGATCATAAAGTGAAGGCAGGATGAACCACGCCACAGCTATGTGTAAGTCATTACGCTTTCTATTGTACTACACCAAATATGTGGTTGCAGGGGTCGATTCATAGCTGCTGGCGGGCCAGGAGCTATGACTTTATCATGATAACTCAACAGACCCTTATTACCCTATAATTTTTGCATTCTCTATTGTCCATTTTTCATTATACAACGGAACAATAACAAGCTCTCTGCCATCCCTAGTACCTTACCCCTCTTCCATACAGGTCGTATGAAGGCGACTAAAAATGCCGGGAGCAACGGTCAAATAACCCATTTTCTCCCCTGTAGAAAAATACTAAAAAAGTGAAGAAGAAAAACTTTATAAAACTGGGATGTTTAAATGTGCCGTGGATGCAGTGTGGATGATAGAAAGAGATGAATAGCTGATGTTAGATAGAATTAAGTTGGATGTCCCTAAACTCTAAGCTAAACAAAGCTGAAGGGGGTAGGTGAGTTTTCAGTCGGGGAGAAATTAAATGGATAAATTCAGGTATCATCTGAGAAAGAGCTAAGGAAGCGGTAGCAATAAATGTTGAAGGATCAGTTAGTAATAGAATAGGGAATATAAAAGCATACAATCCATGGAATTATGTTAATTAAAATAAGGGTGGATTGAGAAAAGAGTTACATAATAAGTGTTTTATGCACCTGGAGAAGGAAAATTAAAGAGGAGAGAGAACTTTTTGGACCAATAGAGAGAGAAATTGTGGTAGGGGACCTAAACGCTAAAGTAGGAGAAACATTAAAGAGGGAGTGTCGGTAAGTTTATTTGAAGTGACAGGTGAAAAAGATAATGGGAGCCTCTTTTATTGAATTTTGTATAGGAAGAGGTTAGGTTAAAGGTAATATATATTTTTAAGAAAAAGAGGTTTAAGTATATAAGACATGATGCAGGGGTAATGACACGTAGAAGATTTGTTGAGTATGTATTGGAGATTAAAGACTGGTTGGGTAGAACTTCACGAGAGAGTAAAGGCAATGGTGGATTGAAGAAGTATAGGTAGGTATAAGAATATATTGTTAGAGTGTTCAGCAAAGTTTGTGGTATACAGAAAAGAGTGGTTGCAGGAGAAGAAAAGTGAAGTGTGCGAATGATAAAGTAAATAAGTAGTAAGTGAGAGGAAAAAGTTAGCATATGAGATGTTTTTACAAAGTAGAAGTGATGTAAAGGAGGGGAGGGAGTATATGAGAGGAAAAAATAGGTTAAGAGAGTGGTGAAGCAAATGCAAAAAGAGAGCAAATGAAGATGGGAGAGGATGTTATCAACAAATTTTGTTGAAAGAAAGTAAAAAGTTTGAAGTGAGGATTAAAAAGTTTTGAGGAACCTAGGGAAAGAAATGGATTTGTAGTTAACAAATAGGAGAAGAGAGTTATTAAATGGAGAGTTAGAGTATCGGTGAAGATGGAGAGAAATTTTGAGGAATTGTGTAAATGTTGATGAGAGAGGGAAGCAGGTGAATTTCGTGTATAGGACAAGAGGAATTAACGTCTTGTAGGAGTGAGAGGAGTCGATGTAGTGAGTGTGGGGGACAGTTCGTGAGGCAGTGGGTAGAATGAAAGGGGGTAAGGCAAGCTTTTGACTGATGGATAAAAAAAGAAAAGTTAAAAGCAAGTTGGAGATATTAGGTTTTTGGAGTGGATGGTGCTATTATATATATAAAATAAAATATATATATATAAAATATATATAATCATATATATATATATATAAAAATATAAGTATATATATATATATATATAATATATAAAATATATACGTGTGTACACCCTAGTATGTACTCACCTAGATGAGGGTTGCAGGGGTTCGATTTCCAAATTCACCTGGCCCCGCTCTCACTGGTCGCCTACTAGGTCACTCTCCCTGAAACCATGAGCACTGTGTTGAGTGTGGTGTGTTGTGTGTGTGTGTGTGTGTGTGTGTGTGAGTGTGTGTGTGTTTGTGTTGTGAGTTGAGTGTGTGTGTGTGCAAACAAACACTGGTGAAAGAATAGAGAAATTCCAAGCACTTTTCGGGACAAACTTCACACTCACATAATCAAGGTACAATTTTCCTTGATAATGTGAGGAAGTTTACGAAAGTGCTTGAATTTCTCTATCATTCACAGTGGTTGTTTGCAATATCCAGAAATCACCTTTTTTACTGTGATCATATTGCATATAAAAATAATAATATATATAGTATAAATTATATATATAAATATATATATATATATCTATATATAATATAAATATATATATATATAATATATATAATATATCAAGATGAAATTTTAAAATTTTCTATAAACTCATTCTGATGGGAAATAATAGAAAGGAGAAAATTTTAATATCAGGTTAAAGCTTTTAAACTGAACCGTGTGTAAGGAGAGATGCAAAAAAGAATGAGCTAAATGAAAGAATTAATAAAAAAAAACTTCTGTTCTTCAGTTTTATTTATGGAAAAGAATGTTGGTCCTTCTCTAGGTACAACTACGTACGGAAGGAAAGAGATTGTGGTCTTCTCTAGGGACAACTACGTAACGGAAAGGAAAAAAGAAGGAAGTGGTCTTGAAGAATAGAAGTTCGAGAAAAAATATCAGACTGTGGAATTTGTCCACTAATTTATACATCTGTACACTAACCAGAGAAGACCTGGTTGGAGAAGCTGATGTATATTCAATGATTTATAGTTCAACCCACCACCAAAACACAGAACATTCAGGCTAGAATAAGATTGAAATAACTGACAATAGATTCAAAAACAATTGCTGTGACAGCGATTAGGCACAGAGCTGTTCACACTCACATTTTAAAAAACCTGTAGAAAAAAACGGACACGTGTCGGAGGCTCCCGAGACAGAGGACAGATTGTTGACACACCAGCGCAGAACTTTTTAAGACACACATCAAGGGGCCAAAGAAATAAGAAAAGCTAAAACACTTGCAAAGCAGCATCTAACATTTTACCCCCGCAAGTCGGACAATGAAAAAAAATTCATTCTCAACTCTCCTACAAATATTCAATCAATCGCTCAAAAGAACGTTATATAAGAAAAAGTGAATGTGAAAAGACTGATGCAGTATTCTGTCAAGAAGTTTTATCATTTGATGCGGCTATTAACAGACAACCCCCCCCCCCCGCAACAACCCCCCCTCAGACAACCCCCCCCACAGTGTATGACTCCTTAAACCGGTCAAGAAAATAAAAACAAAGAACAATCAACGCCAAGACTAGACAAACAAGACAGAAATAAGTTCACTGAAGAAATTAAAGGAAATAAATATGAAATTTGTGAAAAAAATACAACTACCTGAGGCAAAATCCCGACCCAGTTTCACAGCCGCATCAGGATAACGAATAACAGTAGGAAAGGTTGAACAACCTAACACTCAATGGATAGGAATAATCGCAGACATAACAGAGATGAGGCAACTAATGTGATAGAATAATCTGCAACATTTTCCAAACCAACCTAGACAAGGACAATTATTTTTAACTTGTGATCAAACTTGACACAAGGCAACAGGACTGCCAACAGCGCAAAAAGTCTTGAGCTAGCAGCTCTCCTCTCTAATCTTTAAAAATCAAAGAGTTGAAACTGTCTGATCTTGAAATAACAAGTATAAACAATTATATAAGAAAAGTAAATACTTAATAAGCTCTAAAACAGCAAACTCTGATCAAAAACTACAAACTCGGAACATACAATAGAAGCAGAAAAAAAATATGTGAGGAGGAACCTGAGATGGCAATGCCGAATCTCACTATTCAGATCACAACATGCCTAAGATCACAACGACAAAGAAAATGATAGGAAGGAAGATGGGAAACTTATCAAAAAGAAGAGATGCCGAGGCCAAGATGAACCTTTATCATTCACTTGTTATCTCTGGGCTTTAATATTGCTGAACAACATTAACATCTCCGGTACAAAGCAGGTGAAACTGCAGCTCTAGAGAGCATACAGGAGAATCTATACTGCACAAATAAGTTCTAAGCAAACAACCTCAAATCTTGAATACTATGGAAGCACTTGACTTGTACTAGTCAGAACGCAAGCGAGAGAAAATATCATATTCTACACTTGGAAAATTTCTAGAAGAAATGATCCAGGGGATACTGCACACAGAAATTACTCCTACAAGTAAAAACTGGGCAGCGGTGCCAAAAACACCCCAGTGAAAAGTAATGGTCGGGCCATGGTACACTAAAGAGAACTCGCCATAACCGTCCGGGGGGGCCCAAGACTGTTCAACAGCTCCTACCTGCATAAGAGGAATTACCAATAACCCCTGGCTGCCTACAAGAGGAAGCAAGACAGATACTTAAAGTCAGAGTCGGATCAGGCAGAGGCGTGGTTTCGTACGTTGGACTACATGCGCCAGCAGTAACGCATGGTTGATCAGGCCCCTGAAAAACCGGGAGGGCTGGTCGTGGACCGGTCTACAGGGGCGCAGCTCCCCGGATATCCCACCAGTAGAATCCAGGCGGTAGCAGACCAGTGTCCCTGAGACCCTGTTAATCTTAACTTGCACGAATAATGGGAAGGTTTTGGTCATATGAACCATATAGAAACACGGAAAACCCTAATATCCTAAACTGGCCACGATACAGTGACACGCATAAACCAACTTCAAAAAATAGAGACGCAATCAGGCTAACATCCAGGTATATATCAAAGCTAAATGAAATCTGAAAGACAGACAACAGAACGTAAAAGCGAGGAACACAGTGTCAGGGTACAAAAAAGTAACTAGGGTGTCCATGCTGGCTATTCGCCCTAAGGTCTCACATTGTTTCATAATAGTTATGTCATGTGGACTGTTCAACAAGGTTTTACGCAAATACATATCCATGATCATAAATATATCCATAACAAACCAAAGAAACTGTTCGCGAACATGCTCAAAGGTATTAACACCTTAAGAAACAAATAAAGAAATTGGTAAACATCAAAAGGAAACCATAGACACACCATCGAGAGAAGGTGAAACAAAAAACACCAATGAAAGAGGACATAGAGGGTGGGGGGGTGTTAAATTGCGCACAGTTCACACAAATTATCCCACGAAGTTCACACGGATTGAATGGCAGGATAGGAAACAGCTTACAAGAAATCTAGACAAAGCTTCCATGGGAAGAAGAGACCCATCCATGGTAGTAGCCATCAGTGGAACCCGTTAAGTTAAATACAAAGTTGAAATTCTTGAAAAGTCAAAAGGCGTGCTTCCAGAATGGTGCCTAACTGAGAGGACTGAGTTACGATGGGACAATATGGGAAGTGAATTTCGTTCCTACAGGATACGACGAACCAGAAAAAGAAATGGTCATCAATATATAAAAATGCTGTAAGTGACCAATAAAAAGAAAGAGAAGACAAGCTTTTTTACCAAAGGAGTCTAGATAAGATGTCTCACATGGCAACCACACAACAGACATCAGGCCAATAAGTCACCAGCGTGAGAGTAGTGATGACAGTGACATGAACAAACAGTGACACGTGGAAGTAGTCTTCATCTAGGGTTCAAATTATACATGACATTAGATATGAAACTAGACAGAGACACGGTGGTAAGTTGTCTTCCATGATTCTTGGGTTCGAAATATAAACATGACAGTGATATGAACTAGACAGTGACACGGTGGGAAGTTGTCCTTCAAGCTTGGGTTCAGATATATACATGACTGTGATAGACTAGACAGAGACAACGGTGGAAGTATGTCTTCAAGCTATGGTTCAGATATATACATGACAGTAATATGAACTAGACAGTGACACGGTGGAAGTTTGATCCTACATGCTATGGTTTTCAATATATCCAATACAGTGATATGGACTAACAGTGACACGGTGAAGTTGTCTCATGCTGGGGTTCAAATATATACATGACAGTGATATGAACTAGACAGTGACACGGTGGAAGTTGTCTTCATGCTGGGGTTCAAATATATACATGACAGTGATATTAACGAGACAGTGACACGGGGAAGATTGTCCTTCATGCTGGGGTTTCAAATACTACATTACCATGATATGGACTAGAACAGTGACACGGTGGAAGATGACTTCATGCCTGGGTACAGATTTATACCATGACAGTGATAAGAACTAAAGAGTTGACACGTGAGAGTAGTCTTCAGCTAGGGTTCAAAATATATACAGACAGTGATATGGACTAGACAGAGACACGGAGGAAGTTTCAGTCTTCATGCTAGGGTTCAATATATACATGCACATGGATATGAACTAACAGTGACAACGTGGAAGTTGACTTCATGCTGGGGTTCAATATAATAACATGGACAGTGGATAATGAACTAACATGACACTGTGGAAGTGTCATCATGCTAGGGTTCAAATATATATACTTGACCAGTGATATGACTGAGACAGTGACACGGTGGAATTTTCTTCATCTGGGGTTCACATAAAAACGATTACAAGTGATATGAACTATACAGAGACACGTGGAAATTTCATCATCTAGGGTTCAAATCTATACATGACAGTGAAATGAACTAGACAGTGACACGTGGAAGTTGTCTTCATATGCAGGGGATTCAAATATAGAACATGGACCAGTGATGTGAGCTATACAGAGCACGGTGGAATGTTGTCTTCATGCTGGGGTTCAAATATATACATGACATTGATACGAACTAGACAGTGACACGGTGGAAGTTTTCTTCATGCCTGGGGATTTCAAATATATACAAGAGAGTGATAAGAACTAGACAGTGACAACATGGAATTTGTCTTCATGCTAAGGGTTCAAATATATACAACGACTGTGAAACGAACTAGAACAGTGACACGTGTGAAGTTGTCTTCATGCGGGGGTTCAATATCAACATGACAGTGATTGAACAAGACAAGTGACACCGATTGAAGTTGTTCTTCATGCTAGGTCAAATATAAACAAGACATTGATATGAACTAGACATTGACACGGATGGAAGTTGTCTTCATGCTAGGGTTAATATATACATGACAGTGATATGGAACTAACATGACACGGTGGAAGTTGTCTTCATGCTAGGTATCAATATAAACATTAACATGATATGAACTAACAGGCACGGTAGGAAGTTGTCTTCATGCTTGGGTTCAAATATAAACATGACAGTGTATAACTAGACAGTGACACGGTGGAAAGTTTGTCTTCATGCTAGGGTTCAGATATATACATACAGAGAAATGAACTAAGGACAGTGACACGGTGGAAGTTGATCCTTCATGCTAGGGTTCAGATATATAACAAGACAGTAAAGATGAAAACTAACCCATTACACGGTGGAGAAAGATGTCCCATCATGCTAGGTTTCAAATATATACTGACATGATCTGGACTAGACAGTGACACGTGGAAGTATGTCTTCATGCTGGGGTTCAGATATATACATGACAGTGAAATGAAACTAGACAGTGACCGGGGAAAGTTTGTCCATCATGCGGGGTTCACAATATATACAAGAATCATTGATATGAAACCAAGACATGACCACGGTGGGAATATTGTCTTCATGCTGGGGTTCAAATATATACATGACAGTGATATGGAACCTAGACAAGTGACACGGAGGAAGTTGTTCTATCATGCGGTGTACAGATATAATACATCACCGTGGGATATGAAAACTAAAGAGTGACACGGGTGGAATTTGTCCTTCATTGCTAAGGTTCAAATATAACATGAAAACATGATATGGACTAAGAACAGTGACCACGGTGGAAGTTGTCCTTCATGCAAGGTTTCAGATATATACATGACAGTGATTGAACTAACAGTGACAACGGTGGAAGTTGACATCATGCTTGGTTACAGATATATACATTGACAGTGATATGAACAAGAACCAGTGACACGGTGGGAAATTGTCTTCATGCAATGGTACAAAAATATAACTTACAGTGATTATGAACTAGACAGTGACACGGTGGAAAGTTGTCTTCATGGCTGGGGTTTCACAATATACATAACAGTGATATGAAAACTAGAGCAGTGACACGGTGAAAAAGTCTACATGCTAGGGTTTCTAATCTATACTTGACAGTGATATGAACTAGACAGGTGACACGGAGGAAGTTTGTCATCATGCTGGGGTTCAAATATATACATGACAGGATGTAGCCCTGACAGTGTACACGGTGGAATTTCATCATGCTGGGGATTCAATCATACATGACAAGTGAAAGAACTAGACAGTGACACGTGGAAGTGTCTTCATGCTGGGGACAAATATATACCATGAGAGTGATATGACGTCGACAGTGAGCACGATTGAAGTTGTCTCAGAAGCAAGGGTCCAATATATACATTACAGTGAACCGAACTAGACAGTGACACGGTGGAAGTTGTCTTACAGCTGGGGGTTCAATTATATACATACAGTGATATAACTAGCAGTACACGATGAGAAGTTGTCTTCATATAGGGTCCCAAATATATACTGAACAGTGATATGAGACTAGACATTGACACGGATTGAAGTTGTCTTCTTCATGCTATGTGTTCAAATATATACAAACAGTGAAGAACTAACCGTGACACGGTGGAATGTCTTCATGCTAGGGTTCAATATGATACATGACAAGGGGGGGGGGGGGGGTGATATGAACAAGAGCAGTTGACACGGTGGAAGTTTCTTCATGCTAGGGTTGCAAGATAGAATACAGACAGTGATAAGAACTAACAGGGACACGTTGGCAGTTGTCTCAGCAGGGTTCAAATATATACATGACAGTGATATGAACAAGACAGTGACACGGTGGAAGTGTCTCATTGCCTTTGGGTCAGATATCTAACTTTACAGTGAAAGAACTAGCGAATCCCCCCCTAACAAGCCTTCTTTTAATTTCATAAATGCGGAAAAAACCTCCTTATCTTCATCTTAGATCGTTCACATTATAAGCTTGCAATGTAAATTTTTGGTTCTTCGAAACCTCCATGTTCTCTGCAATCCTACATTATGTTTTACTCCAACACTTTCAATAATAATTTAATACCTCACACTGTCTGCTGATTTACGTAAACAAGTTTTTGCATTATAATTTTACCATTCTATCTTGTCCAAATACAGAAAAGGGAAATATTTTGCTTACTTTTATATCAAAACCCAAAATAAGCATGGTACAAAATGCCAATTTGGTGACCGGAGAATACAGACATGAAAAACCAAGGATACCAGGAGCTGGTACAGATATAGGAAATGATTTAGGTTACACGTTTAAGTAAAGATATAGTTAATGTAGGAGTAATGATTTTAGTTACATTGTATAAATTAATGTTTTGTTAAGTTACACGTAGAAGTAAATGATTATATTAACATTAGTTAATGATATAGTACACATATAGGAAGTTGTTAATTAGACACATGTGCAACTCAGGGTTATCTTTATTGAGGGAAAGTTTCGCAACAGTGGCTTCGTCAGTCCATACGTCGGAGAAAACTTGAAGACAGGAGGGAGAATGAGGATAATCAGTCCCTCAACCTTGAGTCGATTGTTCAGTCCATCAGTCTTGAATAGAATACGGCATATGAGCGGAGAAGCAGCTTATAAACCCGTATGGCAGTAGAGGTGCAGCAGTCATAGGTGGTGTCACATTTGTTTCAATGTGGACGTAGGTGTGCCCAAGATTTAGGCAATGCGAAGAATTCCTAAGTATTAAGATCCAAGAAGTTGATGTGTATGACAGGTTTGTAGATGTATGGTTCAGAGAATCCTGTCAGACACTGCAACTTCTTGTGGATCTTAATACTTAGGAATTCTTCGATTGCCTAATTCTTGGGCACGACTACTTCCACATTGAAAAAACGTGGACACACTATGGACTGCTGCACCTCTCCTGCCATACGGCTTTTAAGCTGCTTCTCCGTCTCTATGCGTATTCTTTTCAAGATGATGGACTGAACTCATCGATACAAGGTTGAGGAACTGATTACCTTATTATCTCTGTTCTTTCAAGTTTTCTCATACGTATGGATGATGAAGCCACTGTTGTGGCGAACGTTTCTCATATAAAGTAACCAAGAGTTGCACTGTGTATAATTTATCAACATGTCGGTTCGCTGAACCATTCATCTATAGGGACAGTTGTTGGAAGATCCGTATACTTGCCTTATCATATAGAGGCTCAAACTAAAGTTTGAGAATGACATAGCATCAGAATAAAAAAAAATCTGATCCAAAGCTGCTTACATATCACATCAGAATAGAGAACAACAGTGAAGGACAGGTAATAGTGTTAGACGAAGGAAGAGGGATAACTAGAAATGACCAGAAAGGCTGTAAGAAGTTATCATGTGAAATGTAAGGAGGTGTTCACTAACCTGGACAGAGCGCAGGTCTGGTTGGTCTTGTTGGACAAGTGGGCCTTGAATTTAACCCCAGAAAAAAGGCCGAATTAGGAAGATTAGGGTCTGTCCAAGAAGACCTCAAGCGAAAATACGGTCCAGTGCAAAGGTTTGCGAACATCATTCGAGGAAAAGGACCTCGGATCTGGTGAGCTTAAAAGGAACATATTTACTGCAGATACATCAACTGAATAACTGCGCAGCAAAACGAGCCTTTGGTAAATATAAGACAGGTTTTCAAGAACATAGGCAAGGCGTGTATCATTACATCAATCTAACCTTACAGAGGACGGCGCTTGAAATCCGCGGTATACAACGAGACTAGTCACAGTGCTGAGGGTTTATGTGCTATGTGAGACATTAAGGCGGGCAAATCTATAAGTCTATAGCTTACGGGGAGAGAAGGACAATGAGTGATATCATAACCACACGTACAATACACGAGAGAGACTGACAGAGAGATTAGGCGACAGATTGTTTGATGCGGGAAACTGGAACATGAGAAGTTAACTGGAAGTGAAAACAGATGACTCACGCAAATAATGTTGGAAGCATTTTTTTCAAGCCTCATAGTAGTCAGGAAGTGGACACGATCTGGACAGTAGGAATTGGTAGAGGCAAGGATCGATACATATATTTAAGAGAAGGTACAGATAGGGTTCTCAACGCCAGGAAAGAGTGAAACTAGTAGCGGCCAGCGAAGAGGACGGGGTCAGGTGTGAGACTCGACCCCTGTACACTACATATATGTGAGTATGAGTTTATATTTGCCTCAGATGGATAGAATGCTATCACGAGCGAAGGTGGGGGTGTCGCGCATGGTTAGCTCAGTGTTAGAGCGCCGTGCTAATACGCGATGTCGTGGGTTCGATCCCCATACGGGCAAAGTGGAGTTATTTTTCAGGAATCAGTTTTAGGAAAGGTGTGTACTCTGACTAAGTTACGTATCTCTCGGATATAAGGATGGTAAATGCCCTAGAACCTGTTTACCTACAAATTGAAATTACGACACACTTATCTTCCACCGAGGAGGAGTGACAATTATGAAGATCAAATTCACAATCATTCAGTCACTAGGCTGCTTCTTGCCAGTAATTATGCATGTACAACACAATTCTAATGACCTGAGTTTTAACAGCTCGTCCCAACTCCAGGTATTTACTTCTCACTCCAGGACTCGAGTATTTGTCATCAGTTTTCCCTGAAAACCTTCACAAACGTGCCTTGCTCCACTCCAAAGCAGGTCATGCTTTGTTCTAATGTAAAAACATGCATTATCTTTTGTCCACTCCATTCTAACGCAAACACCTGCTGGATAACGAAGACTCTTCTAACTTAAACCTCTGATTCCCCAACACTGTCTACTAGCTGCAATGTGACCTTAACACAACATTGCTTCAAACATTGACTTTCTACTCTGTCTTCGGCCTCCCCTTCGCTGCAACGCAAAGATCAATCTAACCACACGTTGTCAGTGTTGGTGCAACTATACTTCGGCACATCATCTTTTTTGCTTCTACATAAACGTTTTTCTTTTCCACAGAAGCCTCAACACATTACATATCTTTCCCTCCCCCCCCCCCCGTCACTCATCCGTTTTATGCGACCTCGTTTTAATGACATTTCTGCGACACATGAACTCTCATATAATCTGGAATACATTCACTTCTTCCATATTCTCTCCCCTGTAATCTGATATCAATCTTTCATTTCCTAAAAACTTCTTACCTCATCACCTTTAAGTTTTCTATGTTTATTTTTAATTTCCTTGGTTTACATTCCCACTCTAACTCCTCTTCTACCCTAGCAATTATTTTCGAAATACCCAAAAGAAACCACGTCATAGCAACAAAATGTTGTCATTAGAAAACAGCAACTGTGTTAACTTCATTTTGGATCAGATTTTGTGTCTGTTATCGCGCACCTTTCCACTAACACCTCTAAATTCACTTCTTTACCTAACCCCTCTACGATGTTTTAAAACAAAACTTTGATGACATCATACATCCCTTCTAAAGCCTTCTTTCACTGGATAATACTCTCTTCTCTACTTACTACCTTACCTGAACCTTACTTGAAAACTTTCCTGGATTTTTAGTAAACGTACCCTATTTCATTTATTTGCAAAATCCCTGCTACATTGTTCTCGATCCACCCTCTCAACAAGCCTTTTTTAAATTCATTTATATTGCGGCCATACACTCGCCTTATCCATCTTAGCATCGTTCACTTATAAGCTTCAATGTAAATATTTGGTCTTCAAAACCTCATGTCCTCTGCAATCTACATTATGTTTTACTCCAACACTTTCAATAATAATAATACCTCACACTGTCTCTGATATACGTAACAAGTTATTGCCTTATAATTCTTACATTCTAGCTTAGTCCAATACAGAAAAGGGAAATATTTAAGCTCACTTTTTCATGTCAAACAAAATAAAGATGGTACATAATGCTAACATTTGCTGATGGAAAATACAGACATGAAAAACCAAGGATACGGAGCAGGTACTATATATAGAAATGTTTTGGTTACACGTATAGTATTGAGTTATAGTTACATGTAGGAGTAATGATTAAAGTTACCCCCATGTATAAATAAGGTTATAGTTACACGTTAGAAGTAAGGTTTATAATAACATAGTTAATTGATATAGGCTATAATTTTGGGAAGTGAAGAATAGCCGTTACTAGCTAGCATCATAGAGGACTCAAATACAGTTTGAGAATGACATTAGCTCAGAATAAAAAAAAACTGATCATAGTGCTACATATCCACATCAGGAAAGAGAACAACAGTGAAGGACAGGTTAAATAATGGTTGAAGAAGGAAGAGGACTAAAAAAAAACTAGAAATGACCAGAAAGCAGTAGAAGCTTATCATGCAATGTAGGTGCTTCACTAACCTGGACAGGTCGAGGTTAGTTGGTTTGTCTGACAAGTGGGCCTCTAGAATTTAACCGCTAGAAAAGGCACGAATTATGAAGGATTAGGGTCTGTCAAAAAGGACTCAGCGAAATACAGCGCTCCAGTGGAACAAAGGTTGCGAACCTCATTCGAGGAAAAGGACTCGGGTTGGAGGATTAATAGAAACAATAGTTACTTGCGCATACTATCAACTGAATAAACTGCCGCAGCAAACGGCCTTTGGTAAATATAAGAAAGGTTTCAAGAAAATAGGCAAGGAGTGATATCATTACACATCTATCTAACGTTACAGAGTCGCGCTTGTGAACCCGCGGTATACAGCGAGACTAGTCCGAGTGAGGGGTATGTGCTATGATGAGACATTAGGTAGGCAAATCTATATGTCTATAGGCATAGGGGAGAGAGGACAAGGATGTGATATTCTAACACGTACAAATATATGAGGAGAGACTGACAGGAAAGATTAGGACAGATTGTTCGAGGCGGGAAAGGAAACAGGAACATGAGGCATAACTGGAAGTTTGGAAAAACAGATGATCACAAGAATGTGTTTGGAAGATTTTTTTCAGCCTCATAGTAGTCAGGAAGTGGAAACGAATGGACAGAGGAATGGTCGGAGGCAGGATCGGAACATTATTTAGAGAGGTTTTCCGATAGGGTTCTCAACGGCCAGAAAAGTGAAACTTGTAGCGGCCAGCGAAGGAACGGGGTCAAGTGCTGAGACTCGACCCCTGTAATACATATAGGTGAGTATGAGTTTATATTTGCCTCAGAAGACTAGAATGCTATTCACGAGGGCTGTTAGCTCTGTTGGTTAAGAGCGCGTGCTAATAACGCGGATGTCGTGGGTTCGGATACCCTAGGGGCCAATGTTAATACTTTTTTTCAGTTATGTACGATAACCGCGTATTCACTAACACTGAAAACATAGACTGAGAATGAGTGTGTAGAATGGGGTTTGTCCGCCCGCCCCACTTTAACGCCAAGATGGGAACAATGAAACAATTAAGCCCATGCCTGACGGTTCACTCTCAGAAACAAAACAAAACTATCCATATAGGTGACATCAGTTGTGAACCTGTGACATTTGTGACCCGTGGCATCTGTGACTGTGACTCATTTGACCCGTGATATATGTCGTCACATTGTGAATTGTGAACTGAAACATTTTGACTTGTGACATTATTTTTGACAGTGAATACCCATTTTTGACCCGTGACCAACATTTGTGATTATGAAATTTTTTTGGACCTGCAGAAATCATTTTTGACCTTTAAACATTATTTTAATACTTTGACTTATCATTTTCCTTGACTTTGGACTTCATATGGGACCGTGACATCATCTGTGGCCTGTGACATCAACTCCGCTGCTGCAGCCTCACTTCTGGATCCGATATTGAAGGTGTGGCCGAAACACCTTATCAAGGCTGATGGGACTGATCTTCTAAAGTCGCTAAAGTTTACCCAAGTTCCCTACCTGGTTTTTGACCTGTAAATCACGCCACGATTATCTGTTCCACGTCTCTCCGTAAAATATAACCAACTAAATCCTTGCCGCTTCCCTTAACTTAAGAAAAAAATATATGTTGTTTATCCAGTTTATGTGTGTGTGTTGTTGCTGGAGGAACAGTATATTATTATTGTTTCACGAAACTCAGATTGAAATATAACCTTAATTGTTCACCTTGCTCTGAGGAATATTTCATTCGTTAATGAAAAAATCACGAGGGTTTAGACATCATCGAAAAATGACTAGCGAGACACACGCATCACAGAGTCCGAGTTTGGTTGATTTGCAACATTTTGTTTTAATTTTTGGAACAAGTTACATTGATACTTGCATGAGGTGGGTTATATATTCACCCCGAGTATGTCACTTTCTGTATTCAACAGCTGACACTGGATTTCTATGCACATGCAAAAATGACAACGACGAAAATTAAGGTTTTATCTCGTCCGTCAATACATACCACGGCGGGTATGGTTTGTATGCAATCCTGTCATTAGGATTTCGTGAGTATCGTCCGTCAACTCGTAAAACCAAGCCAACACTTGTCCTCGACAATCATTGAACTTGTGGTATGAAGCAGTTATGTATCATACAAATACACATATCTTCACACGGTGCGTAAAATACCCTGGCGTTAATTAGGTCTTGCCGTGAAAAAAAATAGGAGTTTTGATTAACCGCATGAGTTCATATTAAGTTTTTGAGGCATTCATTGAAGTGCAAGTGCATGACGATCTCGGCACGAAGTGGAAACTTTACCTTCAACTGCTGAGTTGTTCACCTAGAAACTCTTAGGTACCTGAAGTGTTATCAAACTGTTGTGGGTGGCATCCAGAGTGATAGCTATACATCTCTTCTAGTAAAGTTAGGGTGGGCTTAGAGAATAAGCTGAGGAAGAACATAAAAGGGGAACACACTGCTGCAGGCCTACTGGGCCCTTGCTAGCAGGTTCTTTCTACAAAACCCAAACTCACTTAAAAAATATTTGCCACACCAGTTTTCATAACAGATCCAACATGTAAAACTACTGTGTAAAAAAAGGCATCTGACATTTTTTGACTAAATCTGCGACTCCGGTATAGCGCAAACTACGGCAACATAAATTGACGGGAATTTCATGTTTCTTGGGAATGAAATTGATAAAGTGATACTTTGCCGCTTGTCATTGTGTAGATATTGGTTAGTTACTTGGGTTTTTTAAAGCCTTTCAAACTACACTCGAAAATGCATGTTACTTGTTTTCACCAGACAACAACTCATTATACCGTGATTGGAAATAGGGGATTAAAATAAAAATAACTTTATATTCACTGAGATATACGAGTACACTCTTACTTGCTGTCTAATAAGCAATTTACCTTCATAATATATTATATATATATATATTTATATATATATTACTATATTATATATATTTAATTTATATATTATATATATATAGATATATATTTATATTTATATATATTAATATCTTCACTGGAATCCTCAACAGTGGTCTGAAGTTTCTTTGATGAAAAGCTGTAAGCCTTCTCCTGAACGCTGGCTGCCTTGGATTCAAAAACGTGTAACAAAATGCTACACGCAAGGTTATTGGTCAGTGTGGGTAGATTGGTAAAGCACTGCGTTACCTTGTCTAAGGTTCGTAGGTTCGAGTCTCCATCAGCCGTAGATCAGTGTTTGTGTAAATTTCGCATGCTCTCGCGAATTCCTTGCAATTGCTCAATTCTCTGTAAGCTGGATGCATGCAGGGGATGAGTTGAAAAGCTGTAAGCTTCTCCCTGAAGTCTGGTGCCTTGGATCAAAAACGTTTGTAGCGAATGCTACCGCCAAGGAATTGTATAGTGGGGTAGTAGATTGGTTAAAGCATGCGTACCTTGTTCCTAAGGGTCGTAGGTTCGAGTCTCCTACAGCAGAGATAGTGGTTGTGTGTAGATATATATATATATATATAATATACTATATATATATATATATTATATGTCGTGGCCGAATAGGCAGTACTTGCGATCTTGGCTTTTAAATAGCAACGTCTATTTGCATTATAGGACAAAGTGAAAATTTGTGTTGCAATATTTCGACCAAAATCATTCTGAACCTAACGAAAAAAACATATATTTCACTGTGTTTGTTTAGTATTAAATTACTGTAAACAAAATCTAAAATTTATTTAGTTGGGTTAGGTAAAAATAAATTGTTTCTTGTTAAATAATAAGGTTAGGTAAGTTTTCTAAGTTCTTTTGGAGTAAATTAAAAGTTTTTACATTAACTTAATGAAAATCTATATCTATAAACGTTATAAGAGAAAATTTTAGAAAGGACCTAATTTTAAATGAGTTTTGTAATGACCAGTTTTACATATTCGGCACGACATCATATATATATTTATATATACTATTATATATATATATATATATATATAATATATTATATATATATATATATTTATATATAATATATATTTTTATATATCTCTACAGTGGCTAGTCACGGCACTTATGCTCCCTTCCCCCACACACATACCACGAAAGATTATAAATATATTATTTGCACAGACTTACTGGGTTTTATTACTGATGCTGCTTCCGTCCTTTACGCATAATCCATCCCTCAGCCGTTGTAGGAAGGATCTCACACAAATTCTTGAGGGTTTGGGGAGGTATATTATTATATTAATACATTGGCCTATGTGGAGCAGCCTCCAGCCGTGGGATGGACTGATATCCCTTGCCCAGTTAAATCTTCATTTCACTACTGACCAGAGGTTCTCAATAGGGTTATAGGTTCGGGGGAAATTGCGGCCACTCATTAAAGAGCCTCACTTCACAGTCCCTTAAGTCACTGAACTACAGATTTGGTGTATGGACACGGTGCACCGTCTGCATTAAAACCGTTAGCCCACCACTTGTCCAACACTCCAAGTAAATTAATACACAATAACTCCACGGTAATTTTATATGGCTCATATACTGGTTTTTGGAAAGCACAATGAGTTCACAACACTCTGAGACACTGTAAAACACCAACCATGAGGCGAGTCTGGGTGTTTGGTGGGACACCACAGGTGAAGCGTGGGGCTAGATGGTCACTATCTCTGGCAGGTACAGTGTCCCCACGTGTTACAGGTTGATTGGTTGAATGTTATGCTTCAATCACTCAAAGTATTCAGGACCACTGTTGAGGATTCCAGTGAGATATTTTTTTTTGCATATTCTGCCTACATTTGTTCTGCAGCTTGGTGAGATCGGTTTTCTTAAACTTGGCGGGGACTACTGTAGCCCAGTTCTGCACACATTGTTTACGGGTCTTACAGAACCTCTGAGAGAAAGATATGGGTTTCTTTTCTTTCATTCTCTAGGCAGATATATTAGGTGTACTCTCTAACTGCTTCTATAACACAGTTAAGATACGAACAGATGTCTTCTCTGAGGGGTCAGGCGAGGTTTGGCAGACGGTACTCGACACCTCCACCAGCCTTGAAACGCTGCTACCCAGTCAGTCAACACACCAACATTTTACATATTTCTTTAGTCTGGTGCCCAGCTCTTGTGAAGGCCTATGATTTGGGTATAGTTTCAGGTGTAGGAGATTCCTTTTACCCATGATCCAAACATGTATAGCCAAAATAAAAATAACAAGGACAAAAGATGGAGCTGATGAGAGACTAAAGTGCGAACACTGTTCCTCTCACCACAGCGCCACGTGAGGAGTCCTGTGAGAGTGTGGTGGCAGGCCGTCGTGACGTCATGCCTAATGGGCTGCTGTTACCCAGCCATAATGCACTGATGAGAAAGGGAACCCCCCCAATATGGTAGGCCTTTGATTTTCGCCACTGATTATGCGTGGCTAACCTGTATATATATATTTATATATATATATATATATATATAATATATATATATATATATATATATATACGTATATGTCGTGCCGAATAGGCAGAACTTGCGATCTTGGCTTAAATAGCATCGCTCGTCTTGCCATGTAAGGACAAGTGAAAAATTAGGTTATGCAATAATTTCGCAAAATCATCTAAACCTAACGAAAAAATATATTTCATTGTGTTTGTCTTAGTATTAAATTATTTGTAAATAAATCTAAAATATTTTAGTTGGGGTTAGGCTAAAATAATTGCTCTTGGTTAGAAATAAGGTTAGGTAGTTTTCTAGATTCTTTTGCGTGCAAAAAGTAAAATTTTTCACATTAACATTAATGAAAAAAATATATCTTCAGCGTATAAGAGAAAATTTTAGTAAGGTCTTTAATTTTAATGAGTTCATTGCTAATTGACCGTGTTACATATTTCGAGTACGACATATATATATATTATATTTATATATATATATCGATTTTATATATAATATATTATATATATATATATATATATATTATATATTTATATATATGTATATATATATACGTAGTGCCGAATAGGCAGACTTGCGATCTTGGTTAAATAGCAACTTCTCAGTTTGCATATAGGACAAGTGAATTTGTGGTATGCCAATAATTCGCCAAAAATCATTCTGAACATAACGAAAAAATATATTTCACTATTTCTGTTTAGTATTAAAATTATTGTAAACAATCTAAATATATTGTTAGGTTAGGCTTAAAATTAAATTGCGCTTGTTATAATAAGTTAGGTAAGTTTTCTAAGTTCCTTTTGGTGCAAAATTATAATTTTTACATCAACATTAATGAAAAAAATATATCTTTAAAGTAAGAGGACGGAAAAATTTTAGAAAGGACTTAATTTTAAATTAGTTCTTGCTAAATGACAGTTTTACATATCGGCACGACATTATATACATACATATATAGATAATAGTTAAATTTTATATATATAGAGATTATATATATATTATATATATATATATTATTATATATTATTTATATATATATATAATATATATATATTTACTATATATATTTATATATATATATTTATATATATATATATATATATATATATATGCAAAAAAAATATTACAATTGACAGATCAGGCGATCTTATCTATGCAAGGCATGCCAATATGGGTGGAAATCTTTGGCTCAAGTAATTTCACACTTCTCAGTGGCATTCATCATGAGCTATGCAGTGTTGCAAGTGTTAAGGGGATAAAGTTTTCTTAGCGTAGTGCAGTGCAGGTTGTCACCTGTCCGCTAGTCTCTCTCTGAATGTGGGCCAATGGTTGGTGCATCCCTGCACCACAACTCATCCCCCTCCCCCCATATGGGGTGGGAGGGTTTTTGACATGTCAAAAGTATTATGAAAATTAGAAGATATAATAGCGCAGTCCCCAGCTTTTTTAGCCATTTAGAACACGTCATGTGACTGTGAAAAATATGTTTCCCAATGGATACTATTTATTTGGAATAGCTATTGTTCTGTGTAACATTTTCAACTATAAAAAGGAATGGAAATAATATGTGCTCTTTGTCTGTTCCTTTTATATTGTACTGTTCTGGGGTACTCGAATGTTCGAGGGGTACTCTAAAGTATCTCTTTATATTTTTCCTATATATAGTCTTACTATTCTTTTCAGTATCAATTAATATTGCTTTCTTGGGTATCTGTATATTATTCATAACATATTTCTATGAATCAAAATTTTACTTCTAATATCCTTTAAACCTCACCACTTATGTCTATCACGTAATCTTGTATGGTAACATATCAAGCAATCCGTGTTATTGAAAACATTCACAGCTGACGTAAGCATGATGAAGATTTTGGTTTGTGTAGACACAGGTTTGTGCATTTCAGTCTTTCATAAAACCAATGGCATCTAATGAGTAATCCTGAGGTCGGAAACAGGAACATGAGAGCATAAATGGAAGTTGAAGAAAAAAACAGTGACTCCCAAGGAATGTAAGAAAGCATTTTTTCAGCCTCATATAGTCAGGGAGTGGGAACGATCTGGACAGAGGAATGGTAGAGGCAGGATCGATACATATATTTAAGAAGAAGGTACGATTAGAGTTCTTCAAACGCCAGGAAATGAGTGAAACTAAAGTAGCGGCCAGCGAAGAGCGGGGTCAGGTGCTGAGACTCGACCCCTGTATCTTCATATAGGGTGAGTATGGTTTATATTTACCTCAGAAGGGGCACTAGAATGCTATCACGAGCGGCCATGTTGCTCTGTTGGTTAGTGCGCCTTGCTAATAACGCGGATGTCGAGGGTTCGATCCCATACGTGGCCAAAGTGAAGTTGAGTTTCAGTGAATTCAGGTGTTTAGGAAAGCGTGTGTTTACTCCTGACTAAGTTCACAGTATCTCTCGGATATAAGGATGGTAACATGCCACGAGAACTGTTTACTACAAGTTGTTACGACACCACTTATCTTCCACAGAGGAGGTGTGGCAATAAAAAGACACTTTCACAATCATTCGGTCACTAGCTGTCTTGCCCAGTAAATAATGCATGTACAACACAATTCATAGATGACCTTCTGAGCTTTTTTTAACTGCTCCGTCCAATCCAGGAATTGTACTCTCACATCCAGGACTCGAGTATCTATAATAGTTTCCCTTGAACCTTCACAATCGTTGCCTTGCTCACACTCCAACAGCAGTATGCTGTAAAAACAGCTTATATTTTTTCCACCTCCTTTCTAACGCAAACAAACATGCTGGATAACGAAGACCTCTAACTTAAACTTGATTCCCAACACTGTCTTCTAAGCTGCCATGTGTCCTTAACACACAATTGCTCTCAAACTTGACTTCTACTCTGTCTTCGGCCATCCCCTTCCGTTGCAACGCGCTAGATCACATTCACACACGTGTCTGTGGTGGTGCACGATACTTCGGCACATTCATCTTTTTTGCTTACATACATAAACGTTTATTTTCACAGATGCCTAAACATTACATATCTTTCCCCTCCCCCCCCCCCCGTCACTCATCCGTTTTATGGCGCACCTCGTCTTTAAATGAACATTTCTGCCGACAACGTGAACTCTCATAATCTGATTACATTCACTTCTTCCATATTCCTTCCCTGTATTGATATCCAATCTTTCTTTTCCTAAACTTTCTTAACGCTCTCACCTTACTGTTTACTATGTTTATTTTAATTTTCCTGGTTTACATCCCACTTAACTCCTCTTCCAACCCTTGCAACTTATTTTCGGAAATACCCTAAAAGAAACACGCATTAGCAAAACAAAATGAGTCATTAGAAATGAGCATGTGGGATAGACTTCATTTGGATCAGTTTTGTGTCTGTTAATCCGCGCACCTTCTCCACCTACACCCTTAAATTCACTTCTATACAACCCCATCTACAGATGTTTTAAAAAACATTGATGACATATACATCCTTCTCTAAAGCCTACTTTCTCTGGATCATACTCTCCTTCTCTCTTTAATACTTACCTGAGAGCCGTACTTAAAAAACTTTCCTCGGGCTTTTAGTACGTACACCCGAGTCTTAGAGTCTGTATTTCTGTTATTTGCAAAAATTCTGCTACATTGTTCTCGATCCACCCTCTCACAAGCTTTTCTAAATTTCATAAATGCGCAACACCTCCTTATCTTCATCTTAGCATCGTTCACTTATATGCTTCAAGGTAAATATTTGGTCTTCAAAACCTCCATGTTCCTCTTGCAATCTACATTATGTTTTACTCAACACTTTCAAATAATAATAATACGTCCACATGTCTCTGATATACGTAACAAGCTTATTGCCTTTATATTCCTTACATTTCTAGCTATGTCCAATACAGAAAGGCAAATATTTAGGCTCACTTTTCATATCAAACCAAAATAAGGACATGGTACAAATGCAATCCTTGGCTGACAGGCGAAAACCAGACATGAAAACCAAGGATACAGGAGCAGGTACATATATAGGAAATCATTTAGGTTTACAAGTATAGTAATGATTATAGTTTACATGGTAGGAGTATGATTATAGTTACATGTATTAAATAATGGTTATAGTTACACGTAGAAGTAATGATTATATTAAACATAAGTTAATGATATATGCTACACATATAGGGGAAGTTGATGGAAGATCCGTTTGCTTGCCATCATCATAGAGGCTTAACTATAGTTGAGAATGACATTAGCATCAGAATAAAAAAAATAAAAACTGATTCCAAAGCTGTACATACTCCACAATCTGAAGAGAACAACAGTGAAGGGACCAGGTATAAGGTTGAAGAAGGGATGGAGGATCCTAACTAGAAATGACCAGAAAGGCTGTTAAGAAGCTTACAGAAATGTAAGGTGTTCACTAACCTGGACAGGCGCAGGTTGGTCTGGTCTTGTCTGACAAGTGGGCCCTAGAATTTAACCAGAAAAGGCCGAATTATGAGTGATTAGGTTGTCCAAGAAGACCTAAGGTGTGAAATACAGGGCTCCATTGGCAAACGGTTGCGAATCTCTCACCGAGGAGTAAGGACCTCGGGGTGAGCATTAAGAGGAACATATTAACTGCAGCATACATCAGCTGAATAACCTGGCCGCAGGAAACGCGCCTTTGGTAAATTAAGACATAGGTTTCAAGAACATAGGCAAGCGTGTATCATTCCATCATCTATCCGTACAGGACGGAGCTTTGACCGCGAGTTACAACGAGACTAGTCAGAGCTGAGGGTTTTGTGCTATGATGAGACTTTAAAGGGTGGGCAAATCTATAAGTCTATAGGCCTTAGGGGAGAGAAGGACAAGGAGTGATATCATAACAAGTACAATATAACTGGAGAGAAGACTGACATAGAAGATTAGGACAGATTGTTCGAGGCGGGATAAAGGAAACAAGAGAGCATAACTGTGGAAGTTGAAAACAGATTACTCACAATAAAGGTTAGGAAGCATTTTTTTCAGCCTCAGTAGTAGTCAGGAAGTGGGAACGATTGGACAGAGAATGGTAGAGGCAGGATCGATTCATATATTAATGAAGAGGTACGTTAGGGTTCTCAACGCCAGGAAAGAGTGAAACTAGTAGCGGCCATCGAAGAGCGGGGTCAGGTGCTTGAGACTCTGACCCGTGTAACTACATATTGGTGAGTATGCGTTTATATTTGCATCAGAAGGAATAGAATGCTATCACGAGCGGCCCGTGAGCTCAGTTGGGTTAGAGCGCAGTGCTAATACGGGGCATGTCGTGGGTTCGATCCCCCATACGGGCCAAAGTGGGTTTAGTTTTCAGTGAATTCAGTTTTAGGAATGAGGTGTATCCTGACTATGTTCACAGTATACTTCGGATATAAGGATGGTAACATGCCACTAGAACCAGTTTACTACAGTTGTTACGACCCACTTATCTTCAACGAGGAGGGAGTAGTGGCAATAAAAAGACACATTCACAACATTCAGTCACTAGCTGTCTTGCAGTAAATAATTGCATGTAAACACAATTCAATGACCTGAGTTTTTACAGCTCCGTCCAACTCCAGGGAATGGTACCTTCTCACATTCAGGTCTCGGTATCTGTAATCAGTTTCCCTGAAACCCTTACAAACGTTGCCTTATCACACTCCAACAGCAGGTCATGCTGTAAAAAACTGCTTATATATGTTTCCACTCCATTCTAACGCAAACAAACCTGCTGGATAACGAAGACCTCGCTAACTTAAACCTCTGATTCCCCAACACTGTCTTCTAAGCCAGCACATGTGTCCCTCTTACACACAACCATTGCTCTCAAATCATTGACTTCTACTCTGTCTTCGGCCTACCTTCGTTGCAACGCATAGATCACAATTCACACACGGTGTCAGTGTGGTGCCACTATATTGGACAGTCATCTTTTTTGCTTCCATACTTAAACGTTTTTCTTTCCACAGAAGCTAAACACATTACATATCTTTTACCTCCCCCCCCCCCCCCCGTCACTCTCCGTTTTATGGCAGCACTCGTCTTTAATAGATAATTTCTGGTCGGCACGTGATCTCTCTCTATATATCGAATACATCACTTTTCCATATTCTCTCCCTGTAATTTGATATCCAATCTTGCATTTTCTAAACTTCTACTCATCACCTTACTGTTTTCTTTGTTTATATGTTAATTTCTTGGTTTACATTCCCTTAACTCCTCTTCCAAACCCTAGCAACTTTTTTCGAATATACCCAAAACGAAACACGTCATTAGCAAAATAAATGTGTCATTAGAAAAGAGCA
Organism: Cherax quadricarinatus; assembly: GCF_026875155.1. Taxonomy (NCBI): domain Eukaryota; kingdom Metazoa; phylum Arthropoda; class Malacostraca; order Decapoda; family Parastacidae; genus Cherax; species Cherax quadricarinatus. The sequence goes on from NC_069404.1 coordinate 104,965,288, forward strand.
ACTTTTGATAATTCTATTTTGGATCAGATTTTGTGTCTGTAATGCGCAATCTCCACAACACCCTAAAATTCACTTTTTTACAACCCCCCATGACTACAGATGTTTTTAAAACAACTTGATGACATCATTACATCCCTTCTCTAAAGCCTACTTTCACTGGATCATACTCTCCTTCTCTCTTCATACCCTTACCAGAGACTTACTTAAAAACTTTCCTCGGCTTTTAGTAACGGACCCCTATTCCATTATTTGCAAAATTGTACATTGCTTCTCGAATCCCCCCCTAACAAGCCTTCTTTTAATTTCATAAATGCGGAAAAAACCTCCTTATCTTCATCTTAGATCGTTCACATTATAAGCTTGCAATGTAAATTTTTGGTTCTTCGAAACCTCCATGTTCTCTGCAATCCTACATTATGTTTTACTCCAACACTTTCAATAATAATTTAATACCTCACACTGTCTGCTGATTTACGTAAACAAGTTTTTGCATTATAATTTTACCATTCTATCTTGTCCAAATACAGAAAAGGGAAATATTTTGCTTACTTTTATATCAAAACCCAAAATAAGCATGGTACAAAATGCCAATTTGGTGACCGGAGAATACAGACATGAAAAACCAAGGATACCAGGAGCTGGTACAGATATAGGAAATGATTTAGGTTACACGTTTAAGTAAAGATATAGTTAATGTAGGAGTAATGATTTTAGTTACATTGTATAAATTAATGTTTTGTTAAGTTACACGTAGAAGTAAATGATTATATTAACATTAGTTAATGATATAGTACACATATAGGAAGTTGTTAATTAGACACATGTGCAACTCAGGGTTATCTTTATTGAGGGAAAGTTTCGCAACAGTGGCTTCGTCAGTCCATACGTCGGAGAAAACTTGAAGACAGGAGGGAGAATGAGGATAATCAGTCCCTCAACCTTGAGTCGATTGTTCAGTCCATCAGTCTTGAATAGAATACGGCATATGAGCGGAGAAGCAGCTTATAAACCCGTATGGCAGTAGAGGTGCAGCAGTCATAGGTGGTGTCACATTTGTTTCAATGTGGACGTAGGTGTGCCCAAGATTTAGGCAATGCGAAGAATTCCTAAGTATTAAGATCCAAGAAGTTGATGTGTATGACAGGTTTGTAGATGTATGGTTCAGAGAATCCTGTCAGACACTGCAACTTCTTGTGGATCTTAATACTTAGGAATTCTTCGATTGCCTAATTCTTGGGCACGACTACTTCCACATTGAAAAAACGTGGACACACTATGGACTGCTGCACCTCTCCTGCCATACGGCTTTTAAGCTGCTTCTCCGTCTCTATGCGTATTCTTTTCAAGATGATGGACTGAACTCATCGATACAAGGTTGAGGAACTGATTACCTTATTATCTCTGTTCTTTCAAGTTTTCTCATACGTATGGATGATGAAGCCACTGTTGTGGCGAACGTTTCTCATATAAAGTAACCAAGAGTTGCACTGTGTATAATTTATCAACATGTCGGTTCGCTGAACCATTCATCTATAGGGACAGTTGTTGGAAGATCCGTATACTTGCCTTATCATATAGAGGCTCAAACTAAAGTTTGAGAATGACATAGCATCAGAATAAAAAAAAATCTGATCCAAAGCTGCTTACATATCACATCAGAATAGAGAACAACAGTGAAGGACAGGTAATAGTGTTAGACGAAGGAAGAGGGATAACTAGAAATGACCAGAAAGGCTGTAAGAAGTTATCATGTGAAATGTAAGGAGGTGTTCACTAACCTGGACAGAGCGCAGGTCTGGTTGGTCTTGTTGGACAAGTGGGCCTTGAATTTAACCCCAGAAAAAAGGCCGAATTAGGAAGATTAGGGTCTGTCCAAGAAGACCTCAAGCGAAAATACGGTCCAGTGCAAAGGTTTGCGAACATCATTCGAGGAAAAGGACCTCGGATCTGGTGAGCTTAAAAGGAACATATTTACTGCAGATACATCAACTGAATAACTGCGCAGCAAAACGAGCCTTTGGTAAATATAAGACAGGTTTTCAAGAACATAGGCAAGGCGTGTATCATTACATCAATCTAACCTTACAGAGGACGGCGCTTGAAATCCGCGGTATACAACGAGACTAGTCACAGTGCTGAGGGTTTATGTGCTATGTGAGACATTAAGGCGGGCAAATCTATAAGTCTATAGCTTACGGGGAGAGAAGGACAATGAGTGATATCATAACCACACGTACAATACACGAGAGAGACTGACAGAGAGATTAGGCGACAGATTGTTTGATGCGGGAAACTGGAACATGAGAAGTTAACTGGAAGTGAAAACAGATGACTCACGCAAATAATGTTGGAAGCATTTTTTTCAAGCCTCATAGTAGTCAGGAAGTGGACACGATCTGGACAGTAGGAATTGGTAGAGGCAAGGATCGATACATATATTTAAGAGAAGGTACAGATAGGGTTCTCAACGCCAGGAAAGAGTGAAACTAGTAGCGGCCAGCGAAGAGGACGGGGTCAGGTGTGAGACTCGACCCCTGTACACTACATATATGTGAGTATGAGTTTATATTTGCCTCAGATGGATAGAATGCTATCACGAGCGAAGGTGGGGGTGTCGCGCATGGTTAGCTCAGTGTTAGAGCGCCGTGCTAATACGCGATGTCGTGGGTTCGATCCCCATACGGGCAAAGTGGAGTTATTTTTCAGGAATCAGTTTTAGGAAAGGTGTGTACTCTGACTAAGTTACGTATCTCTCGGATATAAGGATGGTAAATGCCCTAGAACCTGTTTACCTACAAATTGAAATTACGACACACTTATCTTCCACCGAGGAGGAGTGACAATTATGAAGATCAAATTCACAATCATTCAGTCACTAGGCTGCTTCTTGCCAGTAATTATGCATGTACAACACAATTCTAATGACCTGAGTTTTAACAGCTCGTCCCAACTCCAGGTATTTACTTCTCACTCCAGGACTCGAGTATTTGTCATCAGTTTTCCCTGAAAACCTTCACAAACGTGCCTTGCTCCACTCCAAAGCAGGTCATGCTTTGTTCTAATGTAAAAACATGCATTATCTTTTGTCCACTCCATTCTAACGCAAACACCTGCTGGATAACGAAGACTCTTCTAACTTAAACCTCTGATTCCCCAACACTGTCTACTAGCTGCAATGTGACCTTAACACAACATTGCTTCAAACATTGACTTTCTACTCTGTCTTCGGCCTCCCCTTCGCTGCAACGCAAAGATCAATCTAACCACACGTTGTCAGTGTTGGTGCAACTATACTTCGGCACATCATCTTTTTTGCTTCTACATAAACGTTTTTCTTTTCCACAGAAGCCTCAACACATTACATATCTTTCCCTCCCCCCCCCCCCGTCACTCATCCGTTTTATGCGACCTCGTTTTAATGACATTTCTGCGACACATGAACTCTCATATAATCTGGAATACATTCACTTCTTCCATATTCTCTCCCCTGTAATCTGATATCAATCTTTCATTTCCTAAAAACTTCTTACCTCATCACCTTTAAGTTTTCTATGTTTATTTTTAATTTCCTTGGTTTACATTCCCACTCTAACTCCTCTTCTACCCTAGCAATTATTTTCGAAATACCCAAAAGAAACCACGTCATAGCAACAAAATGTTGTCATTAGAAAACAGCAACTGTGTTAACTTCATTTTGGATCAGATTTTGTGTCTGTTATCGCGCACCTTTCCACTAACACCTCTAAATTCACTTCTTTACCTAACCCCTCTACGATGTTTTAAAACAAAACTTTGATGACATCATACATCCCTTCTAAAGCCTTCTTTCACTGGATAATACTCTCTTCTCTACTTACTACCTTACCTGAACCTTACTTGAAAACTTTCCTGGATTTTTAGTAAACGTACCCTATTTCATTTATTTGCAAAATCCCTGCTACATTGTTCTCGATCCACCCTCTCAACAAGCCTTTTTTAAATTCATTTATATTGCGGCCATACACTCGCCTTATCCATCTTAGCATCGTTCACTTATAAGCTTCAATGTAAATATTTGGTCTTCAAAACCTCATGTCCTCTGCAATCTACATTATGTTTTACTCCAACACTTTCAATAATAATAATACCTCACACTGTCTCTGATATACGTAACAAGTTATTGCCTTATAATTCTTACATTCTAGCTTAGTCCAATACAGAAAAGGGAAATATTTAAGCTCACTTTTTCATGTCAAACAAAATAAAGATGGTACATAATGCTAACATTTGCTGATGGAAAATACAGACATGAAAAACCAAGGATACGGAGCAGGTACTATATATAGAAATGTTTTGGTTACACGTATAGTATTGAGTTATAGTTACATGTAGGAGTAATGATTAAAGTTACCCCCATGTATAAATAAGGTTATAGTTACACGTTAGAAGTAAGGTTTATAATAACATAGTTAATTGATATAGGCTATAATTTTGGGAAGTGAAGAATAGCCGTTACTAGCTAGCATCATAGAGGACTCAAATACAGTTTGAGAATGACATTAGCTCAGAATAAAAAAAAACTGATCATAGTGCTACATATCCACATCAGGAAAGAGAACAACAGTGAAGGACAGGTTAAATAATGGTTGAAGAAGGAAGAGGACTAAAAAAAAACTAGAAATGACCAGAAAGCAGTAGAAGCTTATCATGCAATGTAGGTGCTTCACTAACCTGGACAGGTCGAGGTTAGTTGGTTTGTCTGACAAGTGGGCCTCTAGAATTTAACCGCTAGAAAAGGCACGAATTATGAAGGATTAGGGTCTGTCAAAAAGGACTCAGCGAAATACAGCGCTCCAGTGGAACAAAGGTTGCGAACCTCATTCGAGGAAAAGGACTCGGGTTGGAGGATTAATAGAAACAATAGTTACTTGCGCATACTATCAACTGAATAAACTGCCGCAGCAAACGGCCTTTGGTAAATATAAGAAAGGTTTCAAGAAAATAGGCAAGGAGTGATATCATTACACATCTATCTAACGTTACAGAGTCGCGCTTGTGAACCCGCGGTATACAGCGAGACTAGTCCGAGTGAGGGGTATGTGCTATGATGAGACATTAGGTAGGCAAATCTATATGTCTATAGGCATAGGGGAGAGAGGACAAGGATGTGATATTCTAACACGTACAAATATATGAGGAGAGACTGACAGGAAAGATTAGGACAGATTGTTCGAGGCGGGAAAGGAAACAGGAACATGAGGCATAACTGGAAGTTTGGAAAAACAGATGATCACAAGAATGTGTTTGGAAGATTTTTTTCAGCCTCATAGTAGTCAGGAAGTGGAAACGAATGGACAGAGGAATGGTCGGAGGCAGGATCGGAACATTATTTAGAGAGGTTTTCCGATAGGGTTCTCAACGGCCAGAAAAGTGAAACTTGTAGCGGCCAGCGAAGGAACGGGGTCAAGTGCTGAGACTCGACCCCTGTAATACATATAGGTGAGTATGAGTTTATATTTGCCTCAGAAGACTAGAATGCTATTCACGAGGGCTGTTAGCTCTGTTGGTTAAGAGCGCGTGCTAATAACGCGGATGTCGTGGGTTCGGATACCCTAGGGGCCAATGTTAATACTTTTTTTCAGTTATGTACGATAACCGCGTATTCACTAACACTGAAAACATAGACTGAGAATGAGTGTGTAGAATGGGGTTTGTCCGCCCGCCCCACTTTAACGCCAAGATGGGAACAATGAAACAATTAAGCCCATGCCTGACGGTTCACTCTCAGAAACAAAACAAAACTATCCATATAGGTGACATCAGTTGTGAACCTGTGACATTTGTGACCCGTGGCATCTGTGACTGTGACTCATTTGACCCGTGATATATGTCGTCACATTGTGAATTGTGAACTGAAACATTTTGACTTGTGACATTATTTTTGACAGTGAATACCCATTTTTGACCCGTGACCAACATTTGTGATTATGAAATTTTTTTGGACCTGCAGAAATCATTTTTGACCTTTAAACATTATTTTAATACTTTGACTTATCATTTTCCTTGACTTTGGACTTCATATGGGACCGTGACATCATCTGTGGCCTGTGACATCAACTCCGCTGCTGCAGCCTCACTTCTGGATCCGATATTGAAGGTGTGGCCGAAACACCTTATCAAGGCTGATGGGACTGATCTTCTAAAGTCGCTAAAGTTTACCCAAGTTCCCTACCTGGTTTTTGACCTGTAAATCACGCCACGATTATCTGTTCCACGTCTCTCCGTAAAATATAACCAACTAAATCCTTGCCGCTTCCCTTAACTTAAGAAAAAAATATATGTTGTTTATCCAGTTTATGTGTGTGTGTTGTTGCTGGAGGAACAGTATATTATTATTGTTTCACGAAACTCAGATTGAAATATAACCTTAATTGTTCACCTTGCTCTGAGGAATATTTCATTCGTTAATGAAAAAATCACGAGGGTTTAGACATCATCGAAAAATGACTAGCGAGACACACGCATCACAGAGTCCGAGTTTGGTTGATTTGCAACATTTTGTTTTAATTTTTGGAACAAGTTACATTGATACTTGCATGAGGTGGGTTATATATTCACCCCGAGTATGTCACTTTCTGTATTCAACAGCTGACACTGGATTTCTATGCACATGCAAAAATGACAACGACGAAAATTAAGGTTTTATCTCGTCCGTCAATACATACCACGGCGGGTATGGTTTGTATGCAATCCTGTCATTAGGATTTCGTGAGTATCGTCCGTCAACTCGTAAAACCAAGCCAACACTTGTCCTCGACAATCATTGAACTTGTGGTATGAAGCAGTTATGTATCATACAAATACACATATCTTCACACGGTGCGTAAAATACCCTGGCGTTAATTAGGTCTTGCCGTGAAAAAAAATAGGAGTTTTGATTAACCGCATGAGTTCATATTAAGTTTTTGAGGCATTCATTGAAGTGCAAGTGCATGACGATCTCGGCACGAAGTGGAAACTTTACCTTCAACTGCTGAGTTGTTCACCTAGAAACTCTTAGGTACCTGAAGTGTTATCAAACTGTTGTGGGTGGCATCCAGAGTGATAGCTATACATCTCTTCTAGTAAAGTTAGGGTGGGCTTAGAGAATAAGCTGAGGAAGAACATAAAAGGGGAACACACTGCTGCAGGCCTACTGGGCCCTTGCTAGCAGGTTCTTTCTACAAAACCCAAACTCACTTAAAAAATATTTGCCACACCAGTTTTCATAACAGATCCAACATGTAAAACTACTGTGTAAAAAAAGGCATCTGACATTTTTTGACTAAATCTGCGACTCCGGTATAGCGCAAACTACGGCAACATAAATTGACGGGAATTTCATGTTTCTTGGGAATGAAATTGATAAAGTGATACTTTGCCGCTTGTCATTGTGTAGATATTGGTTAGTTACTTGGGTTTTTTAAAGCCTTTCAAACTACACTCGAAAATGCATGTTACTTGTTTTCACCAGACAACAACTCATTATACCGTGATTGGAAATAGGGGATTAAAATAAAAATAACTTTATATTCACTGAGATATACGAGTACACTCTTACTTGCTGTCTAATAAGCAATTTACCTTCATAATATATTATATATATATATATTTATATATATATTACTATATTATATATATTTAATTTATATATTATATATATATAGATATATATTTATATTTATATATATTAATATCTTCACTGGAATCCTCAACAGTGGTCTGAAGTTTCTTTGATGAAAAGCTGTAAGCCTTCTCCTGAACGCTGGCTGCCTTGGATTCAAAAACGTGTAACAAAATGCTACACGCAAGGTTATTGGTCAGTGTGGGTAGATTGGTAAAGCACTGCGTTACCTTGTCTAAGGTTCGTAGGTTCGAGTCTCCATCAGCCGTAGATCAGTGTTTGTGTAAATTTCGCATGCTCTCGCGAATTCCTTGCAATTGCTCAATTCTCTGTAAGCTGGATGCATGCAGGGGATGAGTTGAAAAGCTGTAAGCTTCTCCCTGAAGTCTGGTGCCTTGGATCAAAAACGTTTGTAGCGAATGCTACCGCCAAGGAATTGTATAGTGGGGTAGTAGATTGGTTAAAGCATGCGTACCTTGTTCCTAAGGGTCGTAGGTTCGAGTCTCCTACAGCAGAGATAGTGGTTGTGTGTAGATATATATATATATATATAATATACTATATATATATATATATTATATGTCGTGGCCGAATAGGCAGTACTTGCGATCTTGGCTTTTAAATAGCAACGTCTATTTGCATTATAGGACAAAGTGAAAATTTGTGTTGCAATATTTCGACCAAAATCATTCTGAACCTAACGAAAAAAACATATATTTCACTGTGTTTGTTTAGTATTAAATTACTGTAAACAAAATCTAAAATTTATTTAGTTGGGTTAGGTAAAAATAAATTGTTTCTTGTTAAATAATAAGGTTAGGTAAGTTTTCTAAGTTCTTTTGGAGTAAATTAAAAGTTTTTACATTAACTTAATGAAAATCTATATCTATAAACGTTATAAGAGAAAATTTTAGAAAGGACCTAATTTTAAATGAGTTTTGTAATGACCAGTTTTACATATTCGGCACGACATCATATATATATTTATATATACTATTATATATATATATATATATATATAATATATTATATATATATATATATTTATATATAATATATATTTTTATATATCTCTACAGTGGCTAGTCACGGCACTTATGCTCCCTTCCCCCACACACATACCACGAAAGATTATAAATATATTATTTGCACAGACTTACTGGGTTTTATTACTGATGCTGCTTCCGTCCTTTACGCATAATCCATCCCTCAGCCGTTGTAGGAAGGATCTCACACAAATTCTTGAGGGTTTGGGGAGGTATATTATTATATTAATACATTGGCCTATGTGGAGCAGCCTCCAGCCGTGGGATGGACTGATATCCCTTGCCCAGTTAAATCTTCATTTCACTACTGACCAGAGGTTCTCAATAGGGTTATAGGTTCGGGGGAAATTGCGGCCACTCATTAAAGAGCCTCACTTCACAGTCCCTTAAGTCACTGAACTACAGATTTGGTGTATGGACACGGTGCACCGTCTGCATTAAAACCGTTAGCCCACCACTTGTCCAACACTCCAAGTAAATTAATACACAATAACTCCACGGTAATTTTATATGGCTCATATACTGGTTTTTGGAAAGCACAATGAGTTCACAACACTCTGAGACACTGTAAAACACCAACCATGAGGCGAGTCTGGGTGTTTGGTGGGACACCACAGGTGAAGCGTGGGGCTAGATGGTCACTATCTCTGGCAGGTACAGTGTCCCCACGTGTTACAGGTTGATTGGTTGAATGTTATGCTTCAATCACTCAAAGTATTCAGGACCACTGTTGAGGATTCCAGTGAGATATTTTTTTTTGCATATTCTGCCTACATTTGTTCTGCAGCTTGGTGAGATCGGTTTTCTTAAACTTGGCGGGGACTACTGTAGCCCAGTTCTGCACACATTGTTTACGGGTCTTACAGAACCTCTGAGAGAAAGATATGGGTTTCTTTTCTTTCATTCTCTAGGCAGATATATTAGGTGTACTCTCTAACTGCTTCTATAACACAGTTAAGATACGAACAGATGTCTTCTCTGAGGGGTCAGGCGAGGTTTGGCAGACGGTACTCGACACCTCCACCAGCCTTGAAACGCTGCTACCCAGTCAGTCAACACACCAACATTTTACATATTTCTTTAGTCTGGTGCCCAGCTCTTGTGAAGGCCTATGATTTGGGTATAGTTTCAGGTGTAGGAGATTCCTTTTACCCATGATCCAAACATGTATAGCCAAAATAAAAATAACAAGGACAAAAGATGGAGCTGATGAGAGACTAAAGTGCGAACACTGTTCCTCTCACCACAGCGCCACGTGAGGAGTCCTGTGAGAGTGTGGTGGCAGGCCGTCGTGACGTCATGCCTAATGGGCTGCTGTTACCCAGCCATAATGCACTGATGAGAAAGGGAACCCCCCCAATATGGTAGGCCTTTGATTTTCGCCACTGATTATGCGTGGCTAACCTGTATATATATATTTATATATATATATATATATATATAATATATATATATATATATATATATATACGTATATGTCGTGCCGAATAGGCAGAACTTGCGATCTTGGCTTAAATAGCATCGCTCGTCTTGCCATGTAAGGACAAGTGAAAAATTAGGTTATGCAATAATTTCGCAAAATCATCTAAACCTAACGAAAAAATATATTTCATTGTGTTTGTCTTAGTATTAAATTATTTGTAAATAAATCTAAAATATTTTAGTTGGGGTTAGGCTAAAATAATTGCTCTTGGTTAGAAATAAGGTTAGGTAGTTTTCTAGATTCTTTTGCGTGCAAAAAGTAAAATTTTTCACATTAACATTAATGAAAAAAATATATCTTCAGCGTATAAGAGAAAATTTTAGTAAGGTCTTTAATTTTAATGAGTTCATTGCTAATTGACCGTGTTACATATTTCGAGTACGACATATATATATATTATATTTATATATATATATCGATTTTATATATAATATATTATATATATATATATATATATATTATATATTTATATATATGTATATATATATACGTAGTGCCGAATAGGCAGACTTGCGATCTTGGTTAAATAGCAACTTCTCAGTTTGCATATAGGACAAGTGAATTTGTGGTATGCCAATAATTCGCCAAAAATCATTCTGAACATAACGAAAAAATATATTTCACTATTTCTGTTTAGTATTAAAATTATTGTAAACAATCTAAATATATTGTTAGGTTAGGCTTAAAATTAAATTGCGCTTGTTATAATAAGTTAGGTAAGTTTTCTAAGTTCCTTTTGGTGCAAAATTATAATTTTTACATCAACATTAATGAAAAAAATATATCTTTAAAGTAAGAGGACGGAAAAATTTTAGAAAGGACTTAATTTTAAATTAGTTCTTGCTAAATGACAGTTTTACATATCGGCACGACATTATATACATACATATATAGATAATAGTTAAATTTTATATATATAGAGATTATATATATATTATATATATATATATTATTATATATTATTTATATATATATATAATATATATATATTTACTATATATATTTATATATATATATTTATATATATATATATATATATATATATATGCAAAAAAAATATTACAATTGACAGATCAGGCGATCTTATCTATGCAAGGCATGCCAATATGGGTGGAAATCTTTGGCTCAAGTAATTTCACACTTCTCAGTGGCATTCATCATGAGCTATGCAGTGTTGCAAGTGTTAAGGGGATAAAGTTTTCTTAGCGTAGTGCAGTGCAGGTTGTCACCTGTCCGCTAGTCTCTCTCTGAATGTGGGCCAATGGTTGGTGCATCCCTGCACCACAACTCATCCCCCTCCCCCCATATGGGGTGGGAGGGTTTTTGACATGTCAAAAGTATTATGAAAATTAGAAGATATAATAGCGCAGTCCCCAGTTTTTTTACCCTTTTAAAACACGTCTTGTGATTTGGAAAAAAATTTATGTTCCAGTGGTACTATATTTTGGGATGCTTTTTTGGGTTTTTCTGTGAAACCTTTTAAAAACAAATTTAAAGAATGGAAAAAAAATGTGATCTTTGTCTGTTAAAATGCCCTTTTTTGGGGTTACTGGGTTTGTTCCGGGGGGTATCAAAGTTCTCTTTATATTTTCCTAAATTTTTGTTACCTTCTTTTCTTTTTCCCAATTAATTGCCTTATTGGGGAATTTTATATTTTCCGAAAATATTTCTATGACCCAAATTTTATTTTCTAAAAACCCTTTTAAAACCTCCCCGCTTATGTTATCCGAAATTTGTATGGTACAATAAAAGTTTTCCTTTGGTTATGAAAACATTCCCCGCTGACGTAGATAAATGAATTTTTGGGTGTGTTAGGACACAGGTTGGGGCATTATCGTTTTTCATAAAACCCCCTTTGGGCATAATGAGCAACCGGGAATTTTGTATAGCATTTTTTGTTTTTAATGAGGGAAATTAAAAACATCGGGAAACCCCTAAGTGTTGTTTTTTTTCTTTTAATGAAAGTAAACTTAAGGGCCCGGTACTGGACCAAGGGAATTAGGTAGGAAAAAACTCTTCAATGTTTTTGATCTCTGGGCCCACAGGCAAAAAACATCCCCTTACGTATCTAAACCCAAAACTAGCTTTTTTTTGGGCAAAATTTGGTCTTAAGGTGTCAAAGGTCTCATAAAATTTCCCATATACACTTTGCGGGAGAAAGGGGGGCTAGGGGTTTTCCCATTCCATGCCTTGTTTTTGAAAAATTATTTCCATTCAAACACGAATTTTGCAATCGTAACAAAAAGTTTTTTTCAATTCATTTATTTTTTTTTCGGGGGGGAAAAGGGCATTGGGGAGGGAAGTTTTTAGTTTTTTCCCAAGGTACAAAAGAAAGTCAGGGACGGGGAATTTTGGGAAACCCGACGTGACATCAAACCCTCATTTGGGGAAAATTTTTCAATAAAAAAAAAAAAAATTTTGGAACCTTTCAGAAACAAATTATTTTTAAAATGTTTACCCCGAGCCCTTTCCGCCATGGGGGTGGAATTCCCCCGTCATTTAGTTAGTTTTATTTCCTGCTGGCTCTAAAACTTATAATGGGAAACGTGCTGGGTCCCCGGTTCTTATGAGTCCTAAATTACCCCTTAAACATATGGAGAAATTGAAGATTGGGGGACATTTTTTGCAGCATAGGGAAATTTCTTTATTGGAAAGTTTCGCCACACAGTGGCTTCACGGGCCCAAATTCAAAGGGGGAAAGGCGTAAGGAGGGAGGATTTTGGGGAAATTCAGCCCCCTCCCCCTTTGGGTCGATTTTGTTCAGCCCATCAATCTTGTAAAAAGACAGCTTGGGCCCGTAGACGGGGCCCTTAATACTTTTGGAGGTGGGGGAAAGCAGGGGGGCGGGGTCATGTGGTCCCACCCACAGTGAAGGGGTTTTTTTCCGTCCAAAGGTTGAACGGGTGTTGAAGAATTCTTTTTTAACAAGTTTCCAGGGGGGTTTTGGCGCAGTGTTGCCCGTTGTGATGAACGGTTTTAAAAACCGCCCTTTCAACCTTTTGGCGAAGACCTACTTCGACTAGGGGTGGTCCCACAAATGCCCCCGCCTCCCCCTGCTTCACCTTACCTCACTACGGATAAAACGCCACGTCTAGGGCCCCAAATGCGGTACTTCTAAAAGATTGATGGACGGGGAACACACGACCCCCGGCCTGAGGGGGATGTTTTACCCAAATTTCCTCCTCTCCTTACCCCTTCCTTTTGTTTTGGGGGCCCGATGAAGCCCGTGTGGCAAAAAACTTTTCCCTGTTTTAAAGATTCCCATATGCTGAAATAAGGGTTAAATCTTCAATTTTGTGGGTTTTTTTAAAACCATTCCCCTTGGGGGCAAAATTTGCCAAACCTTTACCCGGCAGATGCAAATTTAATTCATCATTCCCTTTCAAAAATTTTTTTTAAAGGTGTTTATTGAAATGGCTGTTAAACCGGGTGGGTGGGGTTTTAATGAAGGTTAACGTTTCATTATAAACCTCAATAAATGGTTCTTTTTCCCTTAATAATCAGTTTTGCCCAAAAAATAAAAAACTACCTTAGATTTTCACCTCGTGAGAGGTGCAAAATTTAAAATTCTTATTGGCTTTTATAAGCTTTTGTGAATCTAAATTGGGCAGTTGGGAAGCCCGGTGGACTTCTAAAATTCCATCCCTTTGATATATAGCAAAACGTTTTTGCTAAGTTTTACAAAATTTAACTTCTTTTAGCGGAGGGCCCCCAAAGCTTAAACCCAAAAACCCCAAGCGCTCCCTTATGGCCCTTTTTTAAATTTCCCTTTGGGCTGACAGGTTAAAACCAAACTCCGATTCGTATGGGGTGGTCCAACCACTTTGTTGCTATGAGATTACTTAACTTCCTAGTTTTGAGGGTTTTCGGTTTTTCTGTCGACTTTCTAAGTTTTTTAAAAATGAAATCAAGAAAGGGTAGTCATGCCTCCGGGGGGGAAATTTTTTAAAGGGGGAATACCGTTTATTTCTCCTCATGTTATAAAAGCATTTTCTTTTCGGGTTTAAATGGGTAAATTTTTTTTTAAATTTAAAGCCCCCAACTTGAGTATTTGGGTTCGAAGGGTTTGTAGTAGTACCCTGGGAAACCTGTTCTGAAGCAGGGATTTGGGGAAGGGAATGTTCTTGGGCCCCTTATTTAAAAATTTTAATTGAGTGCAGTTATGGGTTTGGGGAGGGGAGAAATTTGTAGGAGGAAACCAGAAAAAAGTCAAAAAAGGGAAACAAGCGGGAGAATTTGGGGGAAGGGGGTTGGGCGAGTGGGCCGTTAAAATTGAAACAATTGCAGACAGGTAAATTAGTGTTGAAAGGGCCACGGAGGGGGGGGGAAAAATCTTTAGCTAAAAGTATTTTTTCCCCTTCCAGGCGTAAATCAGGAGTTTATGAAATGTTCCCAAGGCAGCAAGGGGAAGGGAAAAAAGGGAAAGGGTTTTTTTTAAAAGTAGACCGTGTGGGTTTTGTCAGGGTGCTACGAAACTCTCAAAAATTTTGGGGTTATATATTTATTATTTATATATATATATATATATATATATATATATATTTATATATTAGTACCCACAGTGTGGGTCGGTCAGTGTAAAAGGATCACTCAGAATGGGGCTATGTTTTATATATTTATTTTTATATAAAATTTTATATATTTATAAAATATATATATATTTTATAAAATATATATATATATATATATGTCGTCCCGAAAAAGTAAAACGGTTAAATTTTTAAAAGAACTCTTTTTTAAAATTAATTTTCCTTTCTAAAAATTTTTTTATTTTTTAAAAGACTTATTTTTTTCTTTAAATTTTTAAATTTTAAAAAAATTTTAATTTTGCCCCAAAAAAAGAATCTTAAAAAATTATTTAACCTTTTTTATAACAAAAACCAATTTATTTACCCAAAACCCAATTTTAAAAATATTTTAGTTTTGGTTTACAATGTTTTAAATTTCTAAAAAAAAACACAGTAAAATATATTTTTTTCGTTAGGTTCAGAATTTTTTTGGGCCCGGGAAATTTAAATTGATCCCAAAAAATTTTCACTTGTCTTTATGGCAAAAATGGCGTTGCTTTTTAACCCCGGATCGAAAGTTTTTCCTATTTCGGCCCCAAACCATATTTATATATATTATTTTTTTTTATATATATATTTTAAATATATTTATATATATTATATTTATATATATATATTATATATTTAAATATAAAAAAAACCATGTGTCCCCATTCGCTTCAAATCTAACACCTCACGCAGGGCTTACTGGAAGTCCAATTTCCCTCAAACAAAAAAACCTCCTTTCCCTTTCCTTCTCCCAACCTTACCCGGCCCGGGACCCCTACCTCCCCTTCCCCCCCACTTCGGATTTATACACTCTCAAAAGTCATTCTATTTTGTTCCATCCCTTTTGTTTAATGGGATTATTGGTGATGTTTGCAAGTTTGGGGGTTTAAAATGATAAATGTTTTTTCGGGGGGTTTCCCTTTGTTTTTTTTAAAGGTCGTGGGGGGTACACAGGTTGTGTGTTTGTCCCCAAAGGGCCCCGGGCGGGCCATCCCAGAGGAGTGGGGAGTACTTGTACGTGTTTTTATTTATATATAAATATTTTAATATATATATATATATATTTATATAAAATTTTATATATATATATTTATATTATATTTTTTGTGTCCCGAATAGTCAAAAAATTTGCAAATTTGGTTTAAAATTAGAAAACGCTCTTTCTTGCCATTTTAAGAAAAGCGAATTGTGTATCCCAAAAAATTTCCCCAAAAATCATTCTGAACCTAACAAAAAAAAAATTTTTTTTCACTGTGTTTGTTTAGAAATTAAAATTTAATTGTAAACAAATCAAAAAATATTTTTATTTTGGGTTAGGCAAAAATTTTTTATTTTTGTTATAAAAAGGTTAGGTAAGTTTTCTAAGATTTTTTTGGGGTGAAAAATTAAAAATTTTTACTTTAAAACATTAATAAAAAAAAAAATCTTTAAATGTTAAGGGGAAAATTTAAAAAAAGGGGATTTAAATTTTTAAAATTGGTTTTGCTAATTAAACCAGTTTTACATATTCGGAAAGACATATATATATATTATATATATTTATTTATTTTTTATATATTTTAAAAATTTTAAAATATAAAATTATTATATATTTTAAATATATTATATATATATTTTCGTCCAAATTTTTTAAAACTGGTCTTTTTGCAAAAAATCTTTAAAAAATTTTAAGTCCTTTCTAAAAATTTTTTCTTATATTTTAAAAGATAATTTTTTTCATTAATGTTGATGTAAAAATTTTTTAATTTTTGGCCCCAAAAGAATCTTAAAAAACTTACCAAACCCTTATTATAACAAAAAGGCAATTTTTTTTTACCCAAACCCCAAACTAAATATTTTTAAATACTTTTTAAAATTAATTTTTTTACAAAAAAAAACCAATAAATATTTTTTTTTGGGTTGGGTTTCAAAATTGTTTTTGGCGAAATTTTTTGCTACAAAAATTTTCACTTGTCCTTTTTGGCCCAAAGATAAACGTTGTATTTAACCCCAAGATCGAAGTTTCCCCTTTGGGGCACGACTTTATTTATATATTATAATATATAAATATATATATAGTTATATATTATATATATATTTTATATTTTATATTATTATATATCTTTTAAAATATATAAAATTAATTTATATATATTATACGGGGACTGGGGATACACAGTTTGGAAATTTGAATTCAAGGGGAAAACAGAAAAAAAAACAATTTGAGGGAGGGGGGCCCAGTGGTGAGTGTTTTTTGGGTTAACGGGTGAGCTTGGTAGGGCGAGATGGGAAAGGTGGGGAAAAGGGCCCACTTCCTCCCCTCCTCCCCCCCCCAAAACACGTGGAGAAGTCACATGGAGGCAAAAAATCACCCCCAAAGTCACCTCTGGCTTGTGAAACGTGGGGCTGATTTAAAGGGGAAGGGCCCAAAATTACAAGTGATGCTGAAACATAAATTGAAAAAAAACAGAGGGGGGTTCACTTACAATTTCGGGGGGAATTTGGGAAAAATTTCGGCCTGGACCCTGTTTTGTACTGTTTGGATCCCAAAAAGGCAGACAGGGAATTTGGGGAAAACTTTTTGGAGAGACGGATACTTTCTTGGGGGAGGGGGGATGAAGTGAAATGACTTCATACCTTTTCCCTTTCCCTCTCCCCGGGCAAAAACTGCTCAAACCCCCGCTGCTCCCAAATTTTTAAAGGGGAAATTATTGGTGATGCTGCAAGTGGTGGTTAATGAAAAATTGTCTTTTTTTGGAGGTTCTTTTTTTATCGAAAGGTCGGGGTGGGTACACAGGCTTGTGTGTTTGTGCCCATGGCCGGGGCGGGCCCATCCCCCGGGAGAGCTGGGGAATTACTTGTGCTTGTGTAGGCCGTTTTGTGTGATTTGAAAAGCGTGGAAAGGGCCCAGCAAGGTTGGGTGCCCACCGAGAGGCCGGGCTACAGGGGAACACTTGAGTGGCACAAAAATGAATTAAAGGGCGAAAAAGCATGGGCGTCTGTGCAGAACAGTAAGGTTTGTCTACAACTCCCTTTACATGCCCGGGGAACCCCCTCACCAATCCTCCTCAGTTTCTCGGATAATTTTTTGGGTTTATTCCGCCCTTCAAAATTTCCAAAAAAACAAATTTAAAAAAAACTTGAGATTTTGGTTAAAATAGAAATGCTTTTTTTTTCCCGAAAAAGGCAATGAGAAAACTTCTGATGCAGTAACATTTTTTGGCCCTCTAATGTTGTCAGACTATTCATTGCCCGTCACAAACTTGCTGGATCGGAAAATTTCCCTTTAAATTTTTTTTATCTTCATAAAAAGTGACACAACATTGATGTGGGTTCAAGCCGAAGTGTCAAAGAATTACATTCCACGCAATTAAATTTTTTGCTAATTTCGATCTGTTTGGGCCCCTTCTACCCATTTTTTTTTGAATGCAGTTTTTAAAAATTTTTTCTTTGCGTTTGTGTGGTTTAAAAACCCGGGAATGTTTTTGAGGGTAATAGCGAGATATTTTACCCCAAGAGTATTTGTTTTACGAATTTAATATATGCCTTTTCTCAAGGAGTTTGGCAGATTTTTTTTTAAAAACTCAAAAATTTGTATTTCGTTTCAGGTTCCCCTGATGTTTGATTTGGCGATACCCTTTGTAAAAAACTCGGTTTAGATTTTTTGTTACTTAGCATTTTGGGGAACCCTTTGAAAACCCCAGTCCAGTGTCGAACGTTCCCGGTAAAGAAAAAAGGGGGGGTGAAGCCGGTCGTCAAATTCTGCTTCTTATTATTTTCAAGTTTAGGTCTTTGGATCAGAAAACAGAGGTTTTTAGTTGAGCCGGAGTCGTCACACACGACGGGTCAAACAGGCAAAGGGCTCACCCCCCGGTCATCACCACGGTCATTTTTTTCCCAAATAAACATGGCAGGGGGCCCTCGCTATGGTCTTTAAACACAGGTCATTTGTCCTAGTAAAATTCGGGCCCTTTTTTTTTAGTTTTTAAGGGGGGGGGTTTTCTTGGGAAAAAAAAAGAGAAAAGATACTTTAAGGTTTTGGTGTTTAACGGGATATCTTTCCCCTTGTGGTGTGTAACCCGGGGGCATGGTCCCGAAATGATCCCCAATTTTACAGTGGAACAAGAGCTCCTGAAATTAAAACAATGTGCAAACTGGGTTCTTTATTTTATACGTTTCACCATCCCGTGGTTTTTTCAATTTCAAAAATTTTTGGACAAACTTTTAAGACAGTTTGAATTTACAGAAGATGAGGTAATCAGTCCCCAACCTTGGATTGGTGCGAAAAAAAGGGACCCTAGGGGTGGAGATTCTGAAACAGAAACCCGGCGTCTGCGCTTAAAATACTAACGTCAGGCGGAATGGGACGCGTAGAGTTTAGGGTTTGTCTTTGGTTGGCGGGGGTTTCCAAATGGAAGTAGGTCCCAAACCCAAAAAGATTGGTTTGTTGTAGAAGGAGTTGTCGTAGTCAACTGGGGAAAACCCCCCTACCCGTGAAAGCCCCGTTGGACCGTCCCATTTTTTCCTGGGCGTTAGTTATAAGCGTCAGGCGCCTTGCTTCTGCTTTAGAATCTCCAAAGATAGGTTTCTCTTCGCACCAACTCCAAGGGTTTAGGGACTGATTTCCTATCTTTGACAGTTCACTGTCTTAAGTTATTTTCCGGGAATATGTTTTTGATTAAAACCACTGGGGTGGGGGAAAAGTTCTAATAAAGATACCCGATGTTTCAATGGGGTCTTTTTCTTCTTCTTGTCGGGATTGTATACCTTCCTTTTTTAAGAAGAGGCCCGTTGGAGGACTTTAATAAAACCCGTGGTTTTTTCATTTGGTTTATTTTTTTTTTTTTTTTCGTTATATAAGAAAAAAAGTTACTGTGCCCGTGAGAGTTATCAGGGGATATACCTTCCTTGCTTGGGGGACAGTGTCTGAAGCGTGCTTCGTAAATTTTTTCTCCTTTAAAACTTTTTTTTGGGTTGTTTTTGAAATGTTTACCGTGTTTGTGTATTGTGTTTTTGTTTCACCCAAACCCCCACAAGTAACCGGGGGTGGGCCCTGGGTGGTTTTGGGAGGGCTGTAATGGAAGTTCCAGTCTTAGCCTCCTTCTTTCTCATTTGCTTTTAACTTCTAAAAACTGAAGTCTGGAACCCCCGCAGCTCTGTCCCGGGAAACTATAACATGGGAAATTGGCTTTACCAGAAAAGGTCTGCCCACGTTAAATTTCTAACACTGAAGTTGGACAACCCCCCGCCGCTCTGTTACTGTAAAAATACTAACACTGAGGGCTGGGGCCCCCCCCAGCACAGGGTCTGCTACTGTAAATACTAACAAAAAAGTCTGGACACACTCTCACACATTTTTTTTTTAAAAACAGTCGTTTTTGAGATTATTTTTTTTACTTTTTCTTTTGGGATAAACCTTGGGAATAAAAACCGACAATTTGGGTTTTGAAGAAGTAAGCCAAAAACTATAACATATTTATTAGAAAAAGGTTTTTGGTCCTTGGGCCTTGATCACTTTGTGATCATGGTCCCCGGACCCGGGAAAAGTTTTTTTAATAAATATGTTAAAAGTGTTTGCTTAAATTTTCTTTCTTTAAACCCAAATTTGCCTTTTGCTGCGGTTATAAACCCTTTTGTGGAAAACGTTGGAAAAAATGCCCTAAAATGAAAAAAGGGCCCCTGGTAAAGGGTGGGAGTCACCCCTTTTTTTTTTCGAAAAACGAAAAAACTGCTATACTTTAAAGAGACATAAAATACAAAATCAGTGGGGCTTAGTTCAGTCGATCGTCAATGAATTTACTGTTCTGAGTTCTGGGAAAAGTTGTTGTGGAAACCGCGGAGGGTTTGCCCTTGCATTGCCGCTGTTCTGTATTTCCAGGACTGTGCGGGGTGTGAAGAAAATTGGGCTTGGGACTGATTCGAATTAAATTTTAGTTTCACTTTGTTCGGTGACTGGACTCACTTCTACTGCCCCTGTTTCAGACTTATGGCCCCCCTTTGTTTGGCTTGTTTCCCCAAAGGGAAAGAAAGCTTTGCCCCGTTTCTTTTCACCAGATGGTATCTGCACACTCATGTACGTGTTGACTTGGGGTTTGGTTTCAACGGGTTCACTCTGACAATTGTCCTGTCTTTGAAAAACTCTCTCCCTCTGAGGGCCCAAAGCATGATTTACTACATGTCCCTTTTTTTAACAATGAAAAAGCGCAGTTTATACTTTTTCCACCAAATTTTAAAAAAATGGTAAAAAGAAATAAGATTTTTAAAGTCATACAGTGAGAAGGTTTGTTTGTTTCAGATTTACGATGGAAGAAAACAGAGAGATAGAGATAGAGACAGAGGGGGGACAGGGAAAAGAAGGAGGGAATTTTGGGTATGGGGGAGGGGGAAGGGAGAGTACATGAGAGTTACCCGGGAACCCGTTTGAGTGAAAGTCAGACGGGGGGGGGGGGAGTTGAGATTTATCGGGGTGGCTCCTGCTCCCGTAAAACCCCCCAAAAACCTCCGTGTTACCCCTCAGGGCGGAGGAGGGCTCATCACGCATAAAAAACCCGTTTTGGTGGGTACGGTGGGAGGGAAAAAAGGGGGAGGGGAATGGGGCAAGGGCCGTTAAAAAGAGGGGGCCCGTGTTTGATTCTTTTTTGTAGTTTTAAAAGCGGGGAAAGGGATATGGTTTGTCTAAAATCGTCTTGTTTGTTTTGTTTTGAGCAAAAAGTGTTGCTGGTAGTGTCCGTTTGTAGCTACCGCAGCAAGGGTTTTGTGGTAGTTTTCCCGTTAGTGGTTACAGCAGCAGAGCTGTTTTGGTAAAAGTTTTAATTAGTTGTTACAGCCCGCAGAGCTGTGCTGGTGGTGTTCAAATTAGTAGGTTTTGACAACAGGTTGTGATGGTAAATTTCCAGTTAGTGCTACAGCGCAGAGCTGGGGCTGGTGTCCCCGTTTGTTTGCTAGCAGCAGGCTGTCTGGTGGTTTTCCAGTTTTGTAGTTAAGCAGAGGCTGTGCTGGTGTCCAGTTTGTAGTTCCCGCGAGAACTGTGCTGGTGGTGTCCGTTAGTTTCCGCAGCAGAATGTGGGTAGTGGTTTTCCAGTTAGTAGTTACAGCAGCAGGGGCTGTGTGGTAGTGTACAGTTTGTTACCGCAGAAAAGCGTGCTGGTGTCCCGTTAGTAGTTACAGCAGCGAGCTGTGCTGGTAGTGTTTCAGGGTTTGTTTTCAGGGAGCAGAGCTTTTGCTGGTGGGGGTCCAGTTAGTAGTTACGCGAGAGTGTGTGGGGGTGTCCCGTTAGTAGTTTCAGCCGCCCGGCTTTGCTGGTAGTGTCCAGTCAGTTACAGCAGCGAGGGGTGTGGTTTCCCCGTTAGTAAGTTACAGCCGCGAGCTGTGCTGGTGGTGTCCGTTTAGTTAAATTAAGCAGCAGAGCTGTTTTGGTGGTGTCCAGTTGTTACAGCAGCAGAAAAAGTGCTGGGGAGTGTACCCTTTGGGTTTCAGCAGCCAAAAATGTGCTAGTAGTGTCCAGTTTGTAGTTTTAGCAGCAAAGGGGTGCTGGGTGTGCAGTTTTGTAGCTACAGCAGCAGAGCTGTGCCCGGTGGGGGTCCCGTTAGAGTTACAGCAACACAGTTGTCCAGGTGGGTTTTAAAAATTTTCTATTTTATAATTTGTTGATTTCTGTTTAAAAGTTGAAAAGATCCCCAAATGACCCGCTTTTCTTTTAAAACGAATTCCTTGGGGGTACAACTTTGTGGGAAAAAACCAAAATCCCCGTATTTTGTCGGTAGTGTGGGGGCGGGGTACTCACCTTACGGGGCTTTAAGGGGTCCCAGGGGCACAGCTCCTCGTGTGTTGTTGGGGTTTTTTGTTGTGTGTGTGTGGGTTGTGTGTGTGTGTGTGGGGTGTTTTGGGGTGTGTGTGTTGTGTGTGTGTGTTTGTGTGGGGTGGTGTATGTGTGTGTGTGTTTTGTGTGTGTGGGTGTTTTGTGTTGTGTGTGTGTTTGTGTGTGTGGGGTGGGATGTTTGGGGTTTTGTTGTGTGTGTGTGTGGGTGTGTTTTGTGGTGTGTGGTTTTTTTTGTGTGGGGTTTGTGTGTGTGTGTGTATGTGTGTGGGTGTGGGTGTGTTTTGGGTGGGGTGGGTTTGTCTAATACCAATTTTCAGATCATTTAAACCCTCAAAAAAAAATCTTCTTTTTTGACTGGTTTTTTTTGGACGGGGAAAGTTGAAAAAGAGAAAAAATTTGAAGTGAAAATTTTCTCTTGGGTCTTTCCGTCTATTTTTTTTATATATTTTTCGCCCCCTTTTCTCTCTCTCTCTTGTTTCTTCCCCCTCTCTCTCTTTTTAACCCTACAAAAATCAAACCCAAACCCAAAAAAACCCACCCCAAATTTGAAATAAACTGGGCAGTTTGACCACCAAACACAGCCCCCAGCAACATCGCCTTCAAAAGTTCGAGTTCAATGAACCCAAACACCAAAATTAAACATCGTTAAAACAGCGTGAGGGCTCCAAAAAGTGTGTTCCCGCCCTCCCTTTTGGGAAAGTTTCACAACCCTACCCCATGCTGTCAAACAACCCTAAAAAACCCAAGCTTTTTAAACAAAACCCTTTAAAAAAACCCCCACGTGTCAAACAAAACCCAACCCAACCCCCACTGTGTTTTAAACAACCGTAAAAAAACCCCCACTAATGTCAAACAACCGGGAAACAAACCCCCCCCTACGTCAACAACCCTAAAAACCCACACTACTGTTTAAAAAACCCTTTAAAAAACCCCCTAATGTCAAAAAAACTTAAACAAACCCAAAACCCACTGTCAAACCCTTAAAAAAACCCCCACTACTGTCAAACAACCGTTTAAAAAACCCACACTACTGTCAAAAAAACCTTTAAAAAGCCCCATTTTGTCAAAAAACCGTTAAAAAAACCCAAAACTAATGTTTAAACAGCCAAAACAAACCCACTACTTTTCAAAAACCCTAAAAACCCCCCTACTGTCAAAAACCATAAAAAGCCCCATACTGTCAAAAAACCGTAAACAAAACCCACCACTACTGTTTAAAAACCCTAAAACAGCCCACATTTCTGTCAAACAACCGTAAACAAACCCCCACTTCCCGTCAAAACCCAAACCCAAAACCCCATACTTCAAACAACCCTAAACAACCCCCCACCACTGTCAAACAAACCTAAAAATAACCCCCATATTGTCAACAAAACCCTAAAAAAACCCCCCAAAAACTTTTCAAACAAACCGGGAAAAAAATCCCACACTTAAATGTCAAACAATCGTTTAAAAAAACCCCCACTACTGTCAAAACAACCTAAACAACCCCATACTGGCAAAAAACCCTAAAAAAACCCAAAACTGTTGTTCAAACAACCAAAACAAACCCCAAATATGTCAAACAAACCCTAAACCAAACCCCCATTAGTGTCAAAAAAACCGTAAAAAACCCCCATTTTACTGTCAAACAACTGTAAACAACCCACATACTGTCAAAACAACCCTAAATACCACACTTTCTGTCAAACAACCCCACACTACTGTCAAAAACCGTTTAAAAAAAACCCCACTCCCGTCAAACAACCCGTAAACACCCACACTACTGTTTAAAAAAACCGTTTAAAATACCCCCACTTCTGTCAAAACAACCCACATGTTTAAAACAACCCTAAAAAACCCCCCTATTGTCAAACAACCGTAAACAACCCATACTGCTGTAAAAACCGTAAAAACCCCACATACTGTCAAAAAGTAAAAAACCCCAACTCTTTCAAAAATTTAACCCAAAACCTACGTCAAACAACCCTAAACCCCACACTGCTGTCCCAAACCGT